>JAJIBD010024010.1:0-30741 GCA_021461705.1 Cryptotis parvus
TTTATTAAATAGTCTCATCACTTGTTAAGAATATTTTATTTATTTATTTATTTTTTTGCTTTTGGGTTTGTACCTGCAATGCTCAGGGGTTACTCCTGACTCTGCACTCAGGAATTACTCCTGGCAGTGCTTAGGGGGACCATATGGGATGCCAGCGATCCTGGGCAGGCCGTACCCTACCCACTGGACTATCACTCCAGCCCAGAGTATCTTATTTAATCAACCAGTAGAGTGTGGTGGGTTATTAGTAAATGATATGGTATATCTTTGTGTCCAGAGAATGTCACTAGAACTTAAAAGCATTTAGCTTATTTTGCCTTTCAAAATAAAGACCATTCTGTTTTTATTCTAAAACAAAAATAGATGAGCTGAACACTTCGGCCATGATTCAAAATATAGCGCAGTTTTCCAGGAGCTGTAAATTAATCCTTGATATTAAACTACAGCTCAAAGAAAATAGATATGGAAATCACTTCCTGGATCACTTGATTACCAGACATCCCGTTATTCGTCAATTCTGCTTGAGCGGGTGCCAGTAATGTTTCCATTTTTGGACCCTATCACGTGCTAGTGTAGCCCAATGGCATCTGCTTTCGCTTCAGGAATACAAAGAGCCTCAAACCATTGATTTCACGGTCTTGACGAAGAAGTCTACACCATCTTGTAGGTAGGTAGCTGACCACGTGTTTTGACGTCCTGTGGGATCCAGTAAGTAATGGTTCTAGTCCAGTGGCCATTCTCTAAATCACATTACACATGTCCAGCCCATCCGATTTCGATGCCTTGGCAAACGAGACAGGGCCCCTGACTCTGGATCGTCATGGAGTGTCAGAACTCTGGATTCCTTCTCTCACTTGAGTGAGGGATGGTATTTCAAGCATAGCTCTTTCAATTCCTCTTTGAAGACCCAAATAGCATTCTCATTCTGTTTTTCATAGGCCCAGGTCTCTGAGGGTGTGTGTTAATTGCAGGGAGAACGGTGGAGAACAGTAATAACAATGTTTTATAATCCCCAGCCCTGAAATAGTCCTTAATGCGGCCTATGAAGGATGAACACGATAAATCACATATATAAGAATATTTTTTGTGTTTTCAAGTAGTACAAATATGTACAACATTTATGAAACTTTTCTTCAAGAAAATTTTCTGCTAGCAAAACAAAAAGCATTGAAAATCATTGTAAAGCCATTGCTCCTTAATCCAAAATCTTATATGTCACATTAAATACGTTTGGTAATGAAGAAGAAATAACTCATCTAAGCTATACAGAAGATGCTTATCATAATCTATCTCCCCATACATTATTAAACATTTTTTAATTTTACTTTATTTATATGATTAAGTGGCCAATCATATAAATAAAAACAGGCAGTCGCAAAGTTTTCAAGAAAATAATGCCACTATTCAATAAATAATAAATGTTACAATAAAACTATTAAAACTAAAGTCTATTTGAAGTTTATTTCAAATTATATTAAAATCATAGAAAATCTATTTCTCTCAATCCACAGGTTTTATGTAAAATATTCATGAAACTATTTTGTTTAGCCCATGGAATCTATTCTAGGGAGTTGAGTTTCACAGGTTTAACTGCAAGGATACTGAGTGTGTACTAAATTGCAAGCATTATCTCTAATAGCTAGACTGAAGGACTAGTTTAAAACTCAGGAGCAGGACCAGAGTGATGTAACAGGTAAGTCAGAGTCCTCTAAAAGAAAATAACTTGGGCCTTAATGCAGAATTCCCGAGGCAATTAGAGGGATGAGAATACAGTCTTCACTATGCTCAGAAGGCAGATTTTCAATGAAACATTACAATATTACTGACATCAAATGTTCTCATTCTATAAAAGAATTGTCAACAAAAGAAACACTCCTATTGTTTTTACCTTCCTTAAGATAGCAACCATCAGCAGAACGCAATAAAAGTCTTTTATTTAATTGCAGGAAAAATATGAAGAATTTCCCCCATTAAAAGAATTTAAAATTTATATATTTGAAAGTAAGAAAAGGTTTTATCAATAAAACTACAGATTGACTTCCTTAGATGCAAGTTCAGTGTGACTTTTTTTCTTTCTTTGTTCACTATTTGAATCGTATCTTCAGAAAACTGAGGTCCCAATATAAGTGATAAAATGATTAGATATAGACCATAATACCGTTTACTAACAGCCTGCTTTGAACTTTAAATAGTTCCACCTTAAAAACATCTTTTTACCATGATCAATATTTTTTATTTTAATTTTTAAATATTAAAACAGCATGACTGACAAATTTCTTCATAGTACAGTTGTCATAGGTATTTGTTGTTCAACACTAGCTCCACCACCAATGTTCTCATACCATACCACCACCAAAGGTCACAGCAAACCACCCACTCCCCCATTCCCAACCAACCCTCCCCACAAGTTTTGCTGCAAAACAATGGTCATTACAGTGTATATATGGGCAAGGTCCTGGACAGGACTTGGCGCTAAACTTGGTTGTTATCTAAGCCTGGCACATGGCTCTTCAGCCATGTGCTGTGGATAAGAGCTGAAGCAGCTGCGCGTCTTCTCTACTCTGCCATTACTGATCATGGAGGCTTCAGAGCTCAAAGTAATGCCCAGGGGTCATTGGAGGTGGTCAGATGAGCGAACCAGCCTCAATACCTGCTCCAAACACATCAGGTGGGCTACAACAGCCCACAAGTCTGCTGTCCCTAGGAACTGTGTTGAAACTGCTTGGGACTGATCTATGTTTGCCCTCTTTTTTGCTCCATGGGCCTCTTGCCATGGGTTTTTGCAGGAGCAGCTATGCATATGGACTTTTTCTTGTCTGTCATTACTGATCATGGAGGCTGTGGAGCTCATATTCGTGTGCACCGGGTTGTTGGAGGTGGGGGTGAGGAGGGCCTTCAAACCCAGCTCCACGTCCTGCCAGAACTACCACGGATTGCACGTGTCTAGGAGCTGTGTTGAAATTGGCCAGGGTTAAAAACATCTTAAAAGACAAAAGTGGTATGTTTCACTTCAGGAACCGTATAGTTTTAAAAAATTGTGTGGGGCGGAGTGATAGCCCAGGGTAGGACGTTTGCCTTGCATGTGGCCAACACGGGTTCAATCCGGCATCCCATATGATCCCCTGAGCACCTGCCAGAGTAATTCCTGAGTGCAGAGCCAGGAGTAACCCCTGAGCATTGCGGGTGTGACCCAAAAAAACCAAATAAATAAATAAATAAATAAATAAATAAATAAATAAATAAATAAATAAATAAATAAATAAATAAATGAATATAAAAATTGCATAGCGCCTGTGTATACTGACAAAAATACGCCCCAGTTATTTTTTTTCTCAACTCTGTGAGTCTTCTCACTGGAGAGCTAATGTGTTGATCCAGAAATCTTATACTACCAACAGAAACTGTAATAGAGGGTGGAGAGATAGAACAGCCAGTAAGGGAATTGCTGTGCACATGACTAGTCTCATGTTAGATCCACAGTGTTCCATTTTGGCCTTCATGCATCACCAGGAGTAATTCCTGAGTACAGAACCAGGAGTAACCCCTGAGCTATGTGTAGTAAAAAAAAAAAAGCTAAAAATAAGATATGTAGAGAGAGGAATAAGAGAGTATTACAAAGATCATTATAGCATCTTCATGCTAATTCCGAACTTATAAAACTACCCTTCTTCCAAGATAAGAGACAAACATATATTTATCTATCTGAGAGAATACAAACCCAAGGCCAGAGAAACAGATAGTTTTGTATTTAGAGCACAAAACAGCTCATGAATATCTTAGCTTCAGATCTCCATGCCTCAAATCACAAAGAAAAATTAGGTGAGGGCAAGATGTTTACCTTTATATATAGTCAGTTTCATTACAATACAGAAACATTCCAAATTAAAGTATGCAAGTTTTTTATAGTGTTATTGGCACATCTTTTTCTCCTTTCCAGAGAGACAATAATTGTCACTTGCCTTGAAAAGTAAACAAATAGTTTCCAGCAAGCAAAAGGAGATTTATGCTGACAAAAATATTAACCCTAGCAATTTTATCTTGAAAGGTCTTTGGAAGTCTCATTCTATATAGGGATATTCTTCCTAGAGCTCTATTTTTGTTGTTCAAACATACCCATTACACAAAAGATCTTGACTCAACAGATTTATTAGAAATTCCTGAATCATTTTTTTCCTTGCATACCGGTGAGAAAACTAAAGGTCAGGTGGTGACATAAGCCTTCCTATATCTGATGATAAGGGAGGTTTACTGACAAGATCTCATTATCACAGGGGGAGTGCTTTATAACTTACTTCTTCAAGTAAGTCTGACAGATTCCTTATGGTCAAGGTTGTCAAACTTCTGTCTATAAAAAGCTAAGTAGAAACAGTTTACTCAGACAAACAAAACTGCTTTTGTACTCTTATCTCCGTGGACAGCTGCTTGGGTTGAATTGTCTTTTTATTCTCACCATGTATTCAATCAGGACTACTTTTGTTTTCCTAACTTTTGAGTTTCTATTTTTAAGGTGTAATTTACATAGCGTGGAAATGCACAGATCTGAGAGCATAGTTCCATGGAGTTCTGACAATGCCTATACCATATAAACCAAGTTACAGGATGTTACTGCAGAAAATTCCTCTTGTCTTTCTCTAGTCAGACAAATCCTGTCCACACAGAGAAATCAATATTCTGTGATTAGCAACTTCCTGTATTCTTCTCTCTCATTTCTGAAGGTTACCTTCATATTCCCATGTGTACTAGAAACTATTTTCTCCTTAGTTCTATACCTCAAAGCCTAGATTAGAATAAAATTATTTTATTATATGACCCTACAGACTACTTCATTTCTGGGTCTATATTAAAGAAATGTTTTTAACTCTTCTAATTTCATTAGCATCTAATCCATTGCTTGTTCTCTATAACAATGTTGGACCTAGGTGGGCTTCATCACAAGTACTCTAAAAGGACTCCCTCCCTACTCTCTGCTTTTGGAGGCCATGCTATTTTTCAGCAGCATAAACCAGATTATTCCTTTTCCAGGATAAAAATTTTTTACTGTTTGTGATTAAAAATGAAATATCAATCAAAATTATTATTTGAACCACATGCAGGGATGCTTAGGAATCTCCTCTGGTGGGGCTTGGAGACTCTAAAGGCTACCTGGGATAGATCCAGGAGAATGCTATGTGCAAAGGCAAGCACCCTACCAGCAGCGTTGTACTGTTGATTTGGCCCCTAGAGTTCTTTAATATCAGTTCTATCATCACACAAACCTGAGTTCTATTCATATTTTTCCTTTTTACTACTTTTTACTCTGTACCCTGTCTATCCTCTGTGACAACTTCTTTCTTTCTTAAATGTGAAGACATATCCCTCTGAGTAACTCTGATAAAATTGAAAGAAAGTTTGAATTGAGCATTATATATTTGAATAAACCATGATCTGCCTAGTTAACAACATTCCTTACTCACACATCTCATACTTAGAAAATCTCTTTTGGATATAAATCACTTTATCACTTGATTACTTGATCACTTGACATCCCATTATTCATTGATTTTCTCGAGCGGGCACCAGTAACATTTCCATTTGACCCTATCATGTGCCAGTGTAGCCAAATGGCATCTGGTTGCTTCAGGAATATGGAGAGCTCTTAAACTGTTTTTTCAGTGTCTTGACAAGAAGTCTGACCATCTTGTAGGTAGGTGGCCACGTGATCTTTGAGCATCACGTGGGGATCCAGTCAGTAACTGCTCTAGTCCAGCAGTCACCTCCAAATCGCATTACATGTCCAGCCCCATCTGATTTTCTATGCCTTGGCAAACGAGACAGCGTCTCTGACTCTGGAACAGTGATGGAGGTTGCAGCTCCGGATTCCTTCTTTCACTTGAGTGAGGCTTGATATTCCAAGCATAACTCTTTCAATTCCTCTTTGAGAGGCCAGAATAGAATTCTCATTCTGTTTCGTGAGCCCAGGTCTCTGAGGCTTATGTTAATGCAGGGAGAACAGTGGTCGAAGAGATGTGCCTGGAGCCGGAGGGTTCTTTGTCCTTTAGCTATTTCTTTGATGCTTCTTGAAGGCATTCCATGCTGCTCTCTTCCTCCTGCGCAGCTCAGGTTTAGGTCATTCATCATTTTGACTTCTCAACCTAGACACGCATAACTGCTGCATTCAGAGATGTTTGTTCCCTTGAAAGTGAATGGGGCCTCTGGAACTAGTTCATTTCTCATGAACATAGTTTTCTTCAGATTCAGCTGTAGACCTATCTTTCCACATTCTCGGTCAAAGTCAGCCAGCATTTGTGACACTTGGCTAATGTTTGATGTTGAGAATGATGTTATCAGTGAATCAGAGGTGGTGTAGGTTGCCGACCATCTATCTTCACTCCCATTCCTTCCCATTCTAATTGTCGCATGATGTTCTCGAGGGTGGCGCTGAAGAGTTTTGGTGAAATGGTATCCACCCTGCTGAACCACTCTTTTGACATCAATGATCACTTCCTTGTAGAATGGTCGATCCTGGTGGTGAATCCGTAATACAGCTCATGAAGGATCTTGATGTATTGGGTTTTGTATTGAATAATAAAAAAAATAGGATGAGTAGGGATGGAAAAAATGGCAGCTCCAAGAGGACAACCCCAGGGTAAAAAGCTAGCCTGGATTAAGCAGTGTTTTTTTGAGACTCTGTCTGTATGGAGAAAGAATTAATGTTCTTCACATTAAGAACATATATTGAGAAAATATGTGATTTTATACATATATTTGGCTGATAGAGTGAAATGGGTGTCCATGTTCTCTGGATGATGATTGATGCCAGAGAAAGAAACAATAACAAAATAATGAATCTACCAGATCTGCTAAGTGCTCTTTTCCATTTTTCAGGAAAAAAAAATTAAAAAGATGACATAGATTTCAGCTGCGATGACAATGAAAGCATTAAGCCTAAGTCTTGACAAGCCTTTGGACAATGTTGTCTCTCAGAGTCCAGCTCTGTGTGGCAAACTTCTCAGTGATGGTGATAGCCTACTAGGGGGCAAGACAGAAAACCATGTGGAGCTCCACCTTAAAAGAAAAATTCAGAGGGCTCTAAATAGTGTTATATTATGCCTGGGAATTTAATTGACAAGTCATTGATTTTAATGCTATCAATAATTTATTATATCCATATAATGTGCCTATCACTTGCCAAATATTTTGCTAAGAGTCCAAAATGAAAAACAATTCTACTGACAAAATTATAAATTAAGACCTACCTACCAATCAGTGATTGGTAGAGTCTTAGGCCAAAACTCAAATGATGGAACTATTATTAATGCTTAACTATTAAATATAATCTAAATGTCAAGAATATTCAAAATTTTGTCTATTCCTTATTTATTTTACTCTTCAGGAACATGTAATGATGAAAATCCAATCATCATCAAAGCTAATTTTGGAAATGTTATAATAGAAATACAGCCACATGAACTATTTCCCAATTTCATACATCTAGCAACTGATGGAATAAATATATTATTCATAGACAATAATTCATATCTATTCCAAGTCACAAAATTTCAAAGGCCTGACTATAGATCAATCTCTGGTATCACTGGACTCCTGTACTCCTCTGGGCAAAGTCATGGTGGTTCTGGGCACAATCAGATGTGGCCCAAATGGTCTCTATTATCCCAAGCCCTGAGAAGTTCAGCATTCCTGAGTCTTAGTATTGAAACATTTGGCTCAGTGGACATAGTATTATGAGAGAGACCGAGACCCCTTGAAACCCTGCCATTTACCATACACCCTTCCCACACACACACTCACTCACACATTCAGGAGTATATACCATTGGATTTTTTAATAACACACTGACATATCTCTGCTGGAGGTTTAGAATTGTGTACCTATTAGTTTAAACATATAACAATGATAGATTGCATGCATTTTTATTTGTGTTCTTGACATACTTTCACATTTATTATCTGCACCTTATTCTTATAATCATCTTGTGATGTGATAGGTCAGAGATACTTAATCTTATTTTGGTGATGGGTTAGTAACCTAGAAAATAAAATATTAGGAAGATATTATAGTTGTTTTCAGTTTTGTCAGGGTTGTCACTGAGAAGAAGGATTTAGATAATTTTCTACAGATCCAGAGGGCAGACCTGATACTAGTGCCGGGAGCAATGGTAGGGGAGAGATTTAGGGAAGGAGGTTTTGTTCAATAAAGAGAACAGTTGAGGGCTGTTTCAAATATAGAGCAAACTTGGTAGGTAGTCTATTTCTGCTGATTTTATCTTGGGAGATGGCAAAGACAGGACCAATAAACCTTATGTGTCGTGCCCCCAAATGTGAGCACATGATCTTTGGATGGAAACTATAAATACATTTCATGACTTTTCCTAATAGTAAAGTACAGAGGCTAGGGGTCTCTGCCACAAACTAACACCAATTTCACTGGCATTGTATATACTTTAAAATCCATGGCTCTTCTTTATAATTAAAATATCAGCTTGTGTTTAGGTGCTAATATAATCCTTCCCAATAAGAAATAAAGAATCATGGATATAAGATCTTCTATACTGCTTACTGTTCGGTTTAGTTTTAGTTTGGGAGAAACACCAAGAAGGGCTCAGTGTTTACTTCTGGCTCTACCTTAGGGATCACACTTGGTATATTCAGGATTCCAATAGGATGCCTAAGATTGAACCTGGATTGGTAATATACAAAACAAGTACCTTACAGGCTGTACTATTTATCTGGCCCTCCTTTCACTTTTATCCCTTCAGGTCAGTGGGTTTAAGGATTTCTTTACTTGATTTATATTATTAAGCAACTCAAATTATTTTACATATAAATATATTAGAATTTCTATCTATCTATCTATCTATCTATCTATCTATCTATCATCTATCTGTCTGTCTGTCTGTCTGTCTGTCTGTCTGTCTATCTCTCTCTATCTATCTATCTCTCTATCTCTATCTCTCTATCTCTCTATCTCTCTGTCTATCTATCTATCTATCTATCTCTATCTCTCTTTAATCTCTATCTCTCTTTATCTCTATCTATCTCTCTCTATCTATCATCTATCTATCAATGGTTCTGCCTTTTCAAACTACTCAGACTATCTCTAAATCTGATTCATTCCTTCTCACTTTTCAGTGTTTTCCTTACTTATTGGCTGAAGTAATTTTTAAAAATTACACTGCCTGGGGCTGGAGAGAGATAGCAGCTGGTAGGGTGTTTGCCTTGCATGTGGCTGACCTGGGTTCAATCCCGAATCCTATATGGCCCCCGAGCACTGCCAGGGTAATTCTGAGCTAAGAGACAGGAATAACCCTAAGCATTGCCAGGTGTGACACAAAAAGCAAAAAAAAAAAAATACATTGCCTATAAAGACAAAAGGTTTATTTATAATAGAAATTTATTATAGAAAAACTTAGACCGTCTAGATCAAAAGCAAAACAAGCTGGCAATATAGTGGCACTAATAAGGGGTTTTTATGTGACTCCCAAAAACCAGAAAAGAATATATCCTGTTCTCATAATCAAGAGTTGAGGTTTAATCAAAGTGATAATGCATTAGACCTCTTCTATGACCCTAAATATCCCTGGGATTTACTTCAGTTATTAAAACAAAATAAATTTTATAAATCATAAAGGTTAAGTTTACAGTAAGAATGTTAAAGAAGGCTACATGCATATATGCAGGGGTAGTAGCTCTTATGGGAGATAACTAAAATGAATGAGAAAATGTGCAGCCATGCTAGAAACCTGCTCTCCATATCATAGTAGGTTGAAAGCTATATCGCAAATTGATAATTCGGAAAATATAGAGAGCAAATAAATAATGTATTATTAGTTGCACAAAGTTTTACAGAGATCAGTTTTTGATTCTTTAAAAAACTTATGGCAACAAAAAATGCTGAGTAATATATGATTGCTGTGTTTAAAATTAGGATTTTTTTGGAACAGGAGAAATAGCTCAACATAGTGAGCACATGTATTGTCCATAGGAAGTGCCTGTTTGATCTCTGGAACTATGCAGTATTTTGAATTTAGTATTAATTCCTAAAATCATAGCAGGAGTGACCCCAGGGTACCCCCACTGAATATGGCCCAAAGCCAGAATGTTACAGGAATGGTACAAACTCCTAGTTGAGTGATGCTGAGTTCAGAGCAGGAGTCATTCCTGACCACTGCCAGGTCTGACTACCAAACTAAGTAATAATATAATAATAATAATAATAATAATGAAGAAGAAGAGGAGGAGGAGGTGGAGGAGGAGGAGGAGGAGGAGAGAAGGAGAAGAAGAAGAAGATGTTGCCAGCTTGTTTTGCTGCTGTTACTACTTGCTACTACACTACTTCTACTACTACTACTACTACTACTGCTACTACTGCTGTTGCTGCTGCTGTAGTAGCAGCAGCAGCAAGGTAGTAGTAGCAGTACTAGCAGTAGTAGTAGAAGTAGTAGAGCTGTAGTTGTATTGTACTGCCAAATTTTCTTGTAAAAGTATTTTTTAAAATTAGACATTATTTGTGGCTGGAGCGATAGCACAGAGATGAGGGTATTTGCCTTGCACACATCCAACCTGGTTTCAATGCCCAGAAGCTGATATGGTCCCCGGAGAACCAGCAGGAATACTTCCTGAGCTCAGAGCCAAGAGTAACCCTGAGCATTGCAGGGTGAGAGCCAAAAATAAAAAGAAATAAAAATTAGACATTTTATTTCCTAATGGTGGAAATTCTGTTCAGGATGACTCTTGTAAACAGCTTGTAGATGACGGACAACAGGCAGATGGGGCGGTCGTTGCCGATGAGGAAGTGAATGTCTCCGTTCTTGAACAGTAGAACAGTCCTGCTGGTTTCCATTGGGAGGGCACCTTGCATTCGGACAGCGTGTAAAGAGCCGAGCTAGTGTGTTGATGAGTACCAATGGCAGATTCTTCATCAATACTATAAGACCAAGATGATTGCCCTCCGATGCCCTGATGGATCTATCACATCTTCCAGAAAGGCAATGGAGAAGATTATCCAGGACTTCTACTCAAATATCTTTGATAGCCACATCCACTTGCCCACATACCAAATTCCACAGGATGGATATATCATTCCCAATGTTCTCCCTTCTGAAATCCGACATGCCATCTCTCGGTAAAGAAGGGAACAGCACCAGGCCCAGACAAAGTCAGACCCGAACACCTGAAGAATCTGCAGTCAGTACACATCAATACACCTAGCTAGGCTCTTCCCACGCTACCTGTCCGAATGCAAGGTGCCCTCCCAATGGAAAACCAGCAGGACAGTTCTACTGTTCAAGAAGGGAGACATTCACGACAATGGCAACGACTGCCCCATCTGCCTTTTGTCCGTTATCTACAAGCTGTTTACATGAGTCATCCTGAACAGAATTAGCAGAACACTAGATGAAGGACAAACCATGCGAGCAAGCAGCCTTCCCAAAAAGGATTCAGCACAATAGACCATATCCACACAGAAACCAAGCTCATTGAGGTTTGTAGGGAGTACAAGATGCCACTCTTGTCTCACGTTCATTGATTTACAGAAAGCCTTTGATTCTGTGGAGACTGAAGCAGTCATCGAAGCCCTAGTCAAACAGGGGCGTTCAAACCCAATACATCAAGATCCTTCGTGAGCTGTATTATGGATTCACCACCAGGATCTCACCATTCTACAAAGAAGTTATCATTGATGTCAAAAGAGGGGTTCGACAGGGTGATACCATTTCACCAAAACTCTTCAGCGCCACCCTCGAGAGCATCATGCAACAATTAGAATGGGAAGGGAATGGGAGTGAAGATAGATGGTCGGCAACTACACCACCTCTGCTTCGCTGATGACATCATTCTAATAACACCAAACATTAGCCAAGTGTCACAAATGCTGGCTGACTTTGACCGAGAATGTGGAAAGATAGGTCTACAGCTGAATCTGAAGAAAAACTATGTTCATGAGAAATGCAATAGTTCCTTGAGGCCCCCATTCACTCTCAGTGGAACAAACATCTCTGAATGCAGCAGTTATGTGTACCTAGGTTGAGAAGTCAACATGATGAACGACCTAAAACCTGAGCTGCGCAGGAGGAAGAGAGCGGCATGGAAGAAATAGCTAAAAGGACAAAGAACCTCCCGGCTCTGGGCACATCTCTTTGACTCCACCATTCTCCCTGCATTAACATACGCCTCAGAGACCTGGGCCCTACAAAAGCAGGATGAGAATGATATTCGGGTCTCCCAGAGAGGCATCGAAGAGCTATGCTTGGAATATCATGCCTCACTCAAGTGAGAGAAGGAATCCGGAGTTCTGACCTCCGTCGCTATTCCAGAATTAGGGACGCTTCTCATTTGCCTAGGCTTCAAAAATCAGATGGGCTGGACATGTAATGCGATTTGGAGACAACCGCTGGACTAGAGCCATTACTGACTGGATCCCACGGGATGTCAAAAAGATCACTTGGCCGCCCACCTACAAGATGGTCAAACTTCCCTCGTTAAGACCCTGAAGGAACGGTTTGAGGCTCTTCATATTCCTGAATCAAACCAGATGCCATTGGGCCACATTGGCACGTGATAGGGTCCAATGGAAATGTTACTGGAGCCTGCTGGAGCAAATTGATGAATAACGGGATTCAAGTGATCAAGTGATTTCCTAATGGTGAATAAAAAAAAATCTATGAAGAGAGACAGAGAAGAAAAGTGCCTATTGTAAAGGCAGCCTGGGATGCTGGGGTGCAGTGGGGACCAGGGATATTGGTGGTAGGAAAAACACACTGATGAAGGGATTCAGTTAGATGTTCCACATTGAACCAGTTTAACATTCATACATGTTGGAATATTGTATGACTTAAACTCAGTCATGAACAAGTTTGTAAGTATGTATCATGTGATTCAATTAAGGGAAAATAAAAAATGACTAATTCCTATGCCCCACCAGTTGTTAGCCCCAAGGAAAGCAAAACAAGAAATAGTCATAGCAAATCTAAAAATAATCATTAAATTTTAACTTGATAAATTTTTAATTATCTACATTTTAAACTGATTATTCATACATTCGACTATATAAAGCTTAATTCTGATAGGTAAGGGTTGAGTAAGATACAGTTAAAGTTATATTTGATATAATAATATATAATTTTCTCACACATATATTAATTGGCATGTTAATAATATATAATAACTTTTAGAAGATGCAGTTTTTCTAGGGCAATTTTTAATTTTATATTGTTGTATATATGCATAACAAAAATCACAATTACTATTTCTATTTGTCACCCTTTGAGAAACAACCAGCTAAGCATGTTGCTTTTATCTTGCTAGTTCATTTACCAATATCTGGCATGTTATTCTTTGGGAGATCTTTATAAAGATTTCTCAATGAAATATTGAAATACAGTTAGGCTTTTTACTGATGTAGTGAGGGGGAAATGGTGGAATCATGTTTTATTCATTGTTAATGTCACACCAGTACCCTAAGTATGGTCATCATCGTCATCATCATCATCATCATTAAGAACTGTTTATTAAATGTACATTTGCTGTTAACCCAATCTGCTGTAATTGCTTGATCCCCATGGATTCCATCTGATGTAATTGCTGGTGGACACCTTCCCAATTAGATAATACACATTTCCTACAGGGCAGCTGCAGGATAAATGAATTTCAAAGCTGTAATGTAATAGGTCCTTCTGAACCTTTTCAAGTAAAAATGTTTCTTTTTCTCTCATAACTACAGAAATATGTGAGATTCTGTTATTTCTTCAATGATTTCAGTACTAAGTTGCTGAAATATTTTTACTTTTCAATTAAGTATGCGTTACTTACCTAAAAATAAAAATCAATAATGACCTTACTTTCTAATAGTGTGTGAGTACATTTTATCCTTCTTAGCAATAATAAAAGCAAAATACAAAAATAATTATTTATACACTATGCTTATCACAGTGACTGTAAGAGAAGTCCTAAAATGGTATTCATTATGATCTATATGGTCCTCCTTGATAATATCAAATCTTTCAGACAAATCTTTGTAGGCTTTAATGTAGGACTCCTTAGAATTCACTTAACTTCTGTCACGGCTACTAATACAGAAAAAATATTCTCAAATATCTAAACCTTCTCTTCTGGTGATAGTCCTGACAAACCATTTGCTAATTCAATTTTTTAAAGTTAGTACTGTTTGATACACATTTCGATTTGTTTTAAAAATTGTTTTTGTTTAAAAAAAACAATTGTTTTTGTTTAAAAAGTTGTAAAAATCAAACTTTGACATTTTCAATAGAACTTTAAAATTATAATTTTAGTACTCAATTCTTGTCCAGAATGATGATTTCCAACTGTCATTTGTATAGTAGTTATTTCTCTGTCTTAACTTTCCTTTCCCCCTTCCTCTTACTTGTGACATGCTTAAAAGTTGGTAAGGATATAGTTCAATAATCTCAAAGTACCTATAGTGCAAAATAATGATCCGGTTAGAGAGCATGAGAGAGAAGGGAAGTGTTTGTCAAGGAGATAAATTGGGGATGTGGAGGTGAAAGGAGGGACATTGGGGGACATTGGTGACGGAAACGTACACTGATGAAGTGACAGTAGTAGGAATATAGTATGAATAAAACCAATCACGGTCAATTAGTAACTTTACCTCACAGTCATTTAATAAAAATCAAATAATTTTTGAAACAATCAAATTTTTTAATTTTAACACTAACTTTATAGCTGCTATCTGCACCTATATAATTGCAAAAACATACAGCTTAATAGTGTATTATTCAACTATGATTAAATTGCATCATTATTTTCTCATTTTCCTTCTACAAAATATCTTAGCAACATAATTAAAACAATTTTAATTTTGATGACTAACCAGAAATTTTAAAAAGTATATATAAATATATATAAACAGCAACAAAATTATTCAATTTCACAACAGAAAATATAAATATGTCTCAACACAATTTTAATAAATGAAAAAAACAATTTTGCTTACCCTAAACAATATTCCCACAGATCTTTTTGCCCCATGTATTCTCTACATGAAATAATGTTAATCCTTAAAAAGTAAAATCATGTTCTTGCTTTTCTATTCCAAATCCATAACTTCCTTTATTAGAATAAAATCCTCTAATTATTTTCATGGCTTGTCATGCTTTAAAGCATCTGGCTACCAGTTGGTGCTCAAAATTTATCTTCTACCACTTAGTAGCTTCTTTGTTCTATCTCAAATATTCTGTCATGGTTGAACTTAGGTAAAACTGCTAGCAAGCTCCCATCTCCAATTTTATTCACTGATGATTTCTGGCCCCAATCATTCTTACCATAACTGTTTCCCACTTACTTGTCATTTAAACACCAGAAGTCGGTCTTTGGTCAAACAACTGTTTTTATTGCAGTATTACTTGCTCACTTTATGTATGTATTATAATAGCATTTATGTGGCTGGTTAAGAGTTTAAGATTGTTATGTGCTTTATTGAATGTATATCATATGCTGAGTGTTTTATTTCATATTGGGGTATAACATGAAAATGAACTACACAGGTTTTTGATTTTGAGAAGTAAATTTAATGGGAAGGGAATACATCCTTTTACTTAGCCTGAAAGAGTGAGATTCTGTCTACTGCAAAAAGGAAAAAAAAGAAAGAAAAAAAAAAATATATATATATACACACATTTATATGTATACAAAAACACATATGAGTACACATGTACTACTTTAATTGCATAAATTGCATAGTACATGCTAGCCCACTAGAATAAGCATAATATGAAAATCAATTGAATTCTAAAATGCATTTGTTACTTTAAATACAATTAAAGGATTAGAGATAATGCAAAGCTTAAGGCACTAGTTTTCAATGTGACTGACCCTAGTTTGAACTCCCTCACTGCAATTGTTCCTCAAACTACTATCCTGAGCACTTCTGGGTGTAACTTAAATAAAACAAATAGAAAGTTATTGAGATCTCTTTATGATAAAAGTTTTATGGTATTGTAATCACATTAATTTTGATGTTCAATAATTTCCCACTATGTAGAAATATTATGCTTATTTAATGTAATTAAGGTGAATCATTCATCAATCAAAATAAGTTTTAACTCTTCTATTTGAGTTGAAAAAAGCAGCAGCGCAATGTTACTCCCCATCTCATCATTTAGAACAGCCAGATAATTCATAATAGTACATCATAATTTATTTATTTTTATTTAATTAGTGGCTAATGAGGTTTTGTTTTTGTTTTAGTTTTTTTGTGGTACTGCAGATCAAAAGCTGGGTATCACTCATGCAAAGTAACCACATCTGACAGATCTTGAGTTACATAAACATTGAGCTACAGTGCTAAGGGTTTTTGGGGGCTTTGAATTTTTGTTTTGTGCTATTGTATTTTTAATCAGAGAACTGAGGAGCCTAATAAAAGATGAATAAATAATATGTTACAATATAGTAAATTCTAGGTGATCCATGAAGAGAACAACCCAGACTAGTTTTCATTTTGATAAAGAAATGGAGCTGGGAAAAGGAAGAAGAAACTGGTAAGTTACGGGTGAATTAATTTGATTAAAATAACAGAGCCACTACATGCTAAGGAATTGGGAACATTTGTTAAAATTCATTAAAATGATTACCAGAAAAAACAAATAATTTTAAGACAAATGCATAATTTGAAAACAGAAAATATGCATATTGTATAATTCTGTATATTTCTGGCACATTTATGATGCTTTTCTTGATGTTTCCTCAAATTAAATTCATAAAATAATTTCCAATCCCAAACCCATGTAAATATTATTCTACTATTTAAAATCTATTTTATGCTATGTTTAGGACTTCTTTTTTTGATTTTTGGGCCTCACCATACAGTGTTCAGAGCTTAGCTTAGTCCTGGTTCTGTGTTCAGTAATCTGTACTGGCAGGCACAGAGGACCATATGGGGTGCCATGGATTGAACCCAGGTCTTCTGTGTGAAGGCAACACATATGCATATTGTACTGTTTTCAAATTATGCATTTGTCTTAAAATTATTTGTTTTTCTGGGGTGTGGGAGTGGGGGAACTGGGAGGGTGCTATATGAGACTATGCTCAGGGCTTCGGTTCCGGTTTAGGAATAACTCCTGGCATAGCTCAAATGACCACAGCTATGCAGAAGGTGAGGATATATGTTGTGTTGAAGCCTTACCCCTATCTCTCTAGCCTTATCATAAAGTTCTTATAGGGGCCAGAGAGACAGAGTAGCAAACAGGTACTTGTTCTGCACTCTGCAGACCTGAGTTTGATGCCCAGAATCCCATATAATCCTTCAAGCCCACCAAGGCACAAAGCCAATAAGCCCTGAGCACTTTGAGGTGTATCCTTAAAGCAAACAAAAAATTCTTATAACTTTTCATTGTAACACTGTATCACTGTCTTCCCACTCATGATCAATTTGCTCTAGCAGGCACCAGTAACATCTCCATATGTCCTGTCACATGCTAGCAGAGCCCAAGGGCATCTGCTTGCTCCAGGAACTAAAGCGCCCCAAACCAATCCATCAGGTCATGGGAATGAGGTCTTATAACTTAGGACAAAAAAAAAACATGAAATTAGAATTAATATATAAGAATGGAAAGATTCTTCCCAATTTCTTTCACATTTATACATAGTAAACAGTTATAGACATGTTTTAACTAGTCTATAACAATTGCTTCCATGTGGAAGCAACCTGGAGCTGAACTCCCAGTAAGGGTCTCGGCCATCCCTGGCTGAGTCCAACATTGCTCAAGGGTTTGCCCTCATGAGTGGGGGGGAAACCACGCTGGCCGGACTCTGAGTGGAGTTTTGGGACCTGCCCTTTCCTCCACCTCCATGCCAGTTGCCCCAGAAGAGAGAGACCCACCCACACCAGACTCAGGTAATTTGCAATCCTGGAAGAGATCCAGACCCATCCACTTCAGACCCACAGCTGTGCTGACGGCCCCATGTGGAAGCAACCCATGTAGCTGACCTCCCAATAAGGGGCTTGGCTATCCCTGGCCGAGTCCAACATTGCTCCAAGGGTTTGTTCTCATGAGCGGGGGAGAGACCATGCTGGCCGGACTTGGAGTGGAGTTTTGGGCCCTCCCCTTTCCTCCACCTTCATGCCAGTTGCCTGGAAGAGAAAGACCCACCCACACCAGACCCACATATCCCTTGGCCGTGTGATATTTTTTATAGCATACTGAATTTTGCATAAGGTTCTTCCCAATTTCTTTCACATTTATACATAGTAAACAGTTATAGACATGTTTTAGCTGATACCAGTAAGCCTGGCAAGAAGCCAGAGCAAACCACACATCATGCAGTTAGTCATTCTCAACATCCAGACTCCATAGTTCCTCAGAGCTCCATCCAAGAGAAAACCTGATCTTCCTCCTTTAAGTTTCATCAGTAAATGCTCTAGTTGAGAGCCTTCTACTGAGACTATACCACCTACATGGTAAAAGCCTGGCAAACTACAGTTTTTTATTTACCTTTTATGCCAAAGACTAGTAACTATTATGGACCTCAGTTCCATTACCTGAAGAATGGTTTCGGGCTTCTCCTGTCCCTGGAGCAAGTAGATGCCCTTGGGTTGCACTTACTTGTGACAGGACTAATGGAGATGTTAGTAGTGCCCACTTGAGCAAATCGATGAACAATGGTAAGACAGTGATATAAGAATGTCCAATAAGCATCTATTTTATGCTTATGTTCAGGACTTCATTTTTGATTTTGGGCCTCACCATGCAGTGTTCAGAGCTCAGTTCTGGTTCTGTGTTCAGTAATCTGTATTGGCAAGTTCAGAGGACCATATGGGGTCACCATGAATTGAACCATCGTCTGCTGTCTGAAAGGCAAGTGCACTGACCACTATAATATTGCTGCAGCCCTAGTCAAGGTATAATATAACTGGGCTTTATACTTGCTCTCCCTGTGCCCAGCTGCTCGTGAGATGCCCAGGAGGCATGGCGGGTTCTAGCCCTGGCCTGCCACCCCAGCAGAACCTCACAACAAGCCAGACCACCCTCCTGTACTCCATGGGGCCCGCCATTTTCCACATCGGACTTCCTTCTCGTCCACAACTCCACCCAACAGACCAGACTATCACAGCCCGGATCATCGACAGCCACCCGCAGCATTTTTTTTTCAATCCGGCCCAGGTATGCTGAACCAGAGAATCTCAGACATCGGGCAGAGCTGCTCCTTGCTCTCCCTGTGCCCAGCTGCTTGTGAGGCGTCCAGGAGACATGGCGGGTTCTAGCCCTGGCCTGCCACCCCAGCAGAGCCTCACAACAAGCCAGACCACCCTCCCCTACTCCATGGGGCCCGCCATTTTCCACATCCAGACTTCCCTCTGGTCACAACTCTACCCAGCAGACCAGACTATCACAGCCCAGTTAAGCGCGGCCGCTAGCGGCGCGTGGTTCATCAATAAATGTTTTATTTAGAGGTGACTACAACAGTATGCCACCCGCACGGCAAGCCTGGCAAGCTGCTTGTGTGGTAATGATATGCTAATTACCAGTAACATTTATATTTTGTCATTCCGTGACCTAATATAATTGTTTGAGGCTCTTTATGTTCCTGGAGCAAGTGGATGCCTTTGGGTTCTACTAGCATGGGACAGAGCATATGGAGATATTACTGGTGCCCGCTCTAGCAAATAGATGATTAACGGGAAGAGAGTGATAGTGATAGATAGGTTTTATAATATAGAAACTGAAAATATATGAATCATATTAGTAAGACAGTCTAATTAGACTAAGAATATTGTGTTGTTTGGGGAACTTTTTTGGGGCTACACACAATGCTCAGGGGTTACTCTTGGCTCCACAGTCAGGAATTACTCTTGGCAGTGCATGACAGACTGTATGGGATGTTGGGGATTGAGCGTAGGTTGGTTGCAGGCAAGGCGAATGCCCTACCCTCTGTACTACTGCTCCTACCCTAGGACTAAGAATTGTGTAATAGGAAACAGATTTTTGTAAATAAAAATGAAAGTTGGATTGCACTAAATTTAATTAAACACCAAGGAAGGCTTTTTTTAATCCGTGGAATGAGTGAAACTGTGCCTCACGTGGGATTGTTGCAGGGTTGTAGTCTTGTGGTTTTCAACTGGTGTTTGATCATTAGTTCTTGTGGATGTTAGACACTGCTCTCCTACAGAAAGAGGAAAATAGGGCCTCTTTCTGCATGATTATTTCAAATAAGGGTTCCCAAATCATTGTAAATGAAATTCCAAATTATTGAAAATTTACATCACAATAGGATGAAGAGTATACAATCGCAGCTTCCTATCATAAAAGTTATAATAAAGGAGTATCAAAAGTCAAAATTTTAATAGAGTCAAAGCTTACATGATCAGCGTCTAGACTTTTCTACACTAATTTAAAATAGTGAACTTTTTTAATACTGATTTATTTTATATTAAAGATTCTACTCACTCAGGAATAAATATAAAACACATAAAATATAATTTTATTATCCTTAAATGTTATGATGGTATTATTCTTTTCTTAACAAGTAGTGTTTGATGTTTCAGGACAAATACACAGAAATAGATTCACTGAACTCTCTGTAATTGAAGCAGGCAGATGGTTGTAGATTGTCGGGGCATGGCTTGGAACTCCAACAAAGTTCGTGAGCAGGATGGTGGAATCCCTTCTGCCCCATGGACTCAGTGACTGGTGGAAGGAGAAAGATGTGGGATTCAGCAAGGTTTCAAAGTCTTTATTCACACTTGTTCTGGTTATACAAATCAAGAACAGGAAAACCCTGGATTCAGGGGTTCATTAGTTCACAAGAACTAATGATCAAGAGTTAAAGAATCCTCTGCCAAGAAGGCTACCATCACATGTTAAGGACCAGCAGGGAGGGAAACAGAGAGGAGTGGGCGAAAAAGCAAAAGGCAAAAGGACAAGAGAGAGAGAGAGAGAGAGAGAGAGAGAGAGAGAGAGAGAGAGAGAGAGAGAGAGAGAGAGAGAGAGGCTACAGTTTTTTGTATCCCTGCAAAAACAGACCACCCACTCCAAGGGGAAAACAGTTAGGGTCAATTCCCTCAGGTAATTTCTCCCAGGACCTCACCTAGGTCCTTTGAGCTGTTAATGCTTTCCAGCCAGATCTGCCTTGGAAGCACCCACACAGGGTAGTGTGCAGGAGGTGCATTTGTCTTTTACCAATGAATATCTTACAGCTAGGTATAAATTTCTCCAAGCTGTCACAAGAGTCTCATCTTTTACTTTATAATTGTTTTGTATATTAGTCTTTAGACTTATTAGAGAGCTATGCTTGCTTACTTGGAGGCAAACAGCATTTCCTTCTGGTCTAATTACTTAGAGATCCAATGTGGCCAGTTAAATATACTGGTAAGATCTAGTTAGTCCCATAATGATTGAGGCAGCATAAGAGAAAATATTTATACCGGCCAGCATACAATACATGGTGAAATAAATAGCCACATTCAAACTGTCCTGCCCCTTTCTACAAAGTGGCATGCAGGAGGCAATTCCAGGCAAAATTCAGAGGCTCTGGACAGCAGTGTACTGCAACAATAGGCAGTGCATTTAAGTAAGAAATCCAATCAGTTTAAGGCAAATTGTATTTTTCTGCCTGAAATTTCAATAACTTATAAAAACATAAAATTTGTCATTCAATAAGGAAAGCAAAGGTATTAAAAATCTCATAAATAAAATAAATAATTTAATCTTGGAATGTTAACCCAGTCCCTAGTTTAAACCAGCCTGAAGCTCCAATTCAAAATGATTCAGCTCCCATGTTGCCAACATGAAGTTGTCCTACAGTCTGACATAGAAAGTCTGGGTCCCATGGGATGAACCCAGAGCCAAGGCAGAGTGTGGCAAGCTACCCGTGGTGTATTCAATATGCCACAAACAGTACAATAATGGACCTCATTCCCAATGAATGCAGACATGACTTGAGTGAATTTATGAACAATGGGAAGACAAGTGACAAGTGACAAATGACAAGTGGCATGTTCATGTTCATAAAGTGCCAGTGATCTTGGTAGATTTTTTCCCATTGCTACATACCACCACAGCACTGAATGTTTTCAAGGTTACAGATAAGTTTAGAGGAAGAGAATTGCACTCTCTCTATTGAGGCTGTTACAACATTTACTTCTGCATTATTCTTCATAAGAATATGCACTTAGCATCTTATTCAAATTTTTCATTTTTTTCTCCATGTGGGCAAAGAGTAAATAATGTTTCTTGCTACCCCATCCAACTTATAAGACTGTGAACTTTATGAAAAAAAAAGTCTAACAATTTTATAAACTTTAAATACCTCAACAAATAAATGACTGCATATTTTCTGCATTTATTCTAAGTTGAAATTATGTTTATTATCAAGAAAATGTGTGCCTTGAGCTCTACTAATCAGAAATTTAATAATATCATTATTTCCCTCAATATTATTTTTTTGCCTCATGGTATTAAATGAATTAGTACATTTTCAACACTCAATTATCTTTATTGTAAAAATATATTATGTAGTTAATGAAAACCCTTAACTGGTTTTGTAACAAAAAATCAAATCATCATGTGCTGAATTACATTTTTCAGAAGATTTTGCATAATAAGGGTTAGAATGAAGTAGGGAACATGGATTTTAATGCCCTTTTAGGAAATTTTTAATTATGTGTTGTGCTAAAATGTTTTTACCCTGACCCAATGGGCCAGTTTCCAGATCTATTTAAACTTACAAAGAGGCTTCTGCAGGGGTCTTTGCATATCATTGAATTTAAAAGTAGGATTTGTATATAATTGAGTATCAAAAGCAGGACCATGCGTTCCTTGTTCATGTCAATGCTTTCTGACAAGAAAAAATGTTTGAGACATACCTCCAGTCCATATTTCCAGTAAGGTACTCTCTGATGTTAGCAATTACATCCCCGTAAATTTGATGTAAATTACTGACCTTGATGATGATATTCTATAACCAGTTTAATTACAAGTTACTAATTAATTACTTGAGGCTTAATTTTCCTTGATATATTCAGTGAATACAGGTAGGAAAAATGTTTCTTAGTGATTTCAGTCCGAAGGACTACTGTAGAGATTGTAAGACTTGCAACCACTCTTGGTTTTCTCCCGCATGTTGGTGGATAGGGTCAATCCTCTGTACCCAGGTACATATATGGACCCGGGCAATCAATGAACTGATGCTTGAGCATCTCTGGGTGTGACCAAAAAAAAGCAAATTAAAAAGCCCATTGAGGAAATAATTAAAGAGACAGAGTTGTTTATTGTGCTAAACAGCTTATTATCAGCTTTTAATCATTAATTCATCATACTCAGAATAAAATTTTAAATAGACTCTAGGGTCTTTTCCACTTCCAGTAACTACAAGGGCCTCAATAATATTAACCTTCCTATTCTATACCTCACCTCCAACTACTAGTCACTTGGACGTAGCCAAGGCCATCTGTGCAGCTTTTGGGATAAACGAGAATAAGTCCCTCATACATGGCAGGGCCTGGCAAGCTATCTGTGTCATGTTCGATGTGCCAAAACCAGTAACAATTATAGACCTCATTCCCATGACCTGTCACGAATGGTTAGAGGCAAATGGTTTGAGGGCTCTTCACATTTCTGGAGCGAGCAGATGCCCTGGGACTACACTAGCATGCAACAGGACATATGGAGATATTACTGGTGCCCGCTTGAGAAAATCCATGAACAATGGGAAGACAAGTGACAAGTGACAGTCCTTGCGCATTATTCATTTCATAAATTCCCTTCCCACAGAATTCCTGGTAGCCAGCCCTTATTTCCTTCAAGTTTCAACTCAATATCAAATACACACATGTCTATATATGCATTTGCATTCTTATAGAGTACAAGAATTATCATAAACAAAATATTGTAGCTTCTGGGGCACTTGTCAGCACTTCCTTTGCCCTTCTCTTCTGCCTCATTCATTACAAAAGTAACTGTCCATTTAGAGTTATATATTAACAGGCACATTGTTCATTTTCCTTCCCCTGATAAGATGAAGTTCCCTGAGGGGAGACATTAGGAATTGAAGAGTTTTGTTGCTATTTAATTATGCGTTTAAATCTATAGAACAACATTCTTGTTATAAAAGTACATCTATATGGAGACATTTAATTTGCTTATTTGTTTTTTATTTATTTATTTGTAGTTGGGCCACACCTAGCTGTGCTCAGGACTTACTCTTGGTTCAATGTTTAGGGATTGGTCCTGACAGTATCAGGGAAGCAAAACTGTGCAGGGGACCAGCATAGCATCAGCATGTGCATTAACCACTGTAATATCAATCAAGTCTTGGAGACATTTTTTAATTGGGCCAAAGCAAGCAGCTGCAGAAAGAAAAAATAAAACATTAACATCCCTTTAAACTGTGCCAGATCTCTGATGTAGTCTAAACTGCCAATATTCCAACAAGTCAACAGAATGAAAAATCCTATTTTAAAGGACTGCTAAAAATGAGCATTTGTTTAGTTTTAACTTGTTGTCCCTATGCCTGCCATTATCTCACCCTTTATATCATATTTTGTTTGTACCGAAAAAGAAATATATGACAGTTTTCCTCCTTAGGTCAGAAACATTTTTGGTTTCTGTCTACATCTAAGTTCCCCAAAGTATTTTTTATTTCAACAAAAAATGTTTGCCATTTTTGGTTGGAATAAGAAACCACTTTTGCTGTGTATTTTAAGGATAATATTAACTATAAAAAGGAATCAAGCAAATGCTCATTAAGTACATTAATGAATAGTGACTCCGTTTAAATTAAGTATTCTGAACTGCAGGAACTGAGAGGGGCTGCAGGTCAAAGCCATCACAAATGGACAATAAAATACCCAGTCCAGCCTATCTAGTTGAAGTTTTAATAAAAAAATACAACTACAAATATAAGTAACGGGTTCATAAAACCCTAAAGCTAACGAATAATAAAGTATCTATATGTAAAGGCGGATTATATCCTCACCAAAAACTCAAGTACACAATGTTTTTTTATTTCTTATTTCCTTTTCTCCTTAACACACACCTTTTCTCTATAGATTAAAAGACAATATATGATTTTGATAAATAATTAAATAAAAATCTTACTAAATACTTACTATTTTTGTTAAATGTCTTAAGCTTAGAAAATGGTTTACATATCAAGTCACTTGTCAATTGTCACTTGTCTTCCCTTTATTCATCGTTTTGCTCGAGCGGGCACCAGTAACATCTCCATTTGCTCCTGTTGCATGCTAGTGTAGTCCTAGGGCATCTGCTGGCTATAGGAACATGAAGAGCCTCAAACTATTCATTCAGATCACGGGCATGAGGTCCATCATTATTACTGTTTTTGGCATATTGAATCACGATAGAGGTAGCTTGCCAGGCTCTGCAGTGTGGGTGGGTGACAACTACCTCATAAATTGATTTTTAAAAAAGTCACATCTAATTCCACTTGCAAGCAAAATAAAGCCAGTTCAGGGGCCAGAGCAATAGTCTTGCAGATAAGTCACTTGCCTTCAAGCAAACAACACAAGTTCTATACCAGACATCCTCAGAGGGTGCCTTAGATTATATCAAGTTTATTTTTTAAGATACATTAGAAGAATGGTTATTTGTATCATATACTGTGTTGTGCTTAAAAAATTTAGGATCCAGAAAAGTAGTACAACAGATAAGGTACTTGCTTTGCACGTATCAAGTATGTCTTATTGATGTTACTTCTCTGTATAAACTTTTCTTTTGTCTCTGCTAAAAAACATTTTATGTAAATAAATTTGCCCTTTTTATGTATCTAATGGGACTTTGATAAACCTTCTAAGTTCACAATAATGTTATGCTGCATTTTATGTACAGAACTTTCCACAAGTCCATGAATTATTAAGGAAAGGATAGTTGATAGTTCTACCTTTGCCTAGACCAAAGTCTCAAATTTATGGAAATAATAAACAAGTCAATGTGTGTCTTCATTTTTATCATTTTAACCTTACTTGCAAATTTTTCCACACCGTTATGTAAGCGTAACGTGCCAAATTCTCAAATGCCATCTCATATCATGTTATCATCTGAAGTAATAGGGTAGCAACTAAATAAAAATGGAAAATATTATTACTTTCATGGAACCAACTTATTAGGGAAGAATACCTGCCATGTAGGGTAGAAGAATATCTTCAAACAGGAGTAGAGGATTGACTTTTTGTTCAGCCAGATGAAGTGATGCAATGGCTTCACTTGTATTCTAATAGTTTTTTAGGACACTCATGAATATTCATAATGGAGAACTGGGCATGTGCAATAAACAAACATGCAATGAATAGATACTGAAGGTCAAGAAAATAGCTTTGAAATATCCAAAGGTTGTGTCCTTTAGTGTGGTGACATAGAGAAAGGAGACCAGAGTCAGAGAAAGACTCCAATGTGCATTGTACAGTCCCAGATACTGTCTAGTCATCATTTAGATCCTTCCTGTGCAAACATGTAAAAAAGTTTTAGCTTGACCCAGTGGGAGTCATCAGAAAGCAAGTGGGCAGCTTCTCCCAGAGAGGGGTTGACACCCTCAAACTACAAGCCTCAGGCTAGAGTATATTGTTTCCTTTAAACCAAGTAATTCATGTAAATTTTTGTGGGGATGAGGGATTTGGTGAAAGGGAGGAGGTGTGAAGTTAAACTTTTGACAAAGTTCTAATAAGGTAGTCTACTGAATGTCCCACATAATTCCTTCCATTTGGCTATTTGGCAATTAAACTAAGTTTTGCCCCCATGAGTTCTAAAAATGTGTCCTTACTATGATGATTTGGGATTTTTTCCTTTTCCTTTTATTGAAGGTGGGAGGATCCACACATTTCAGTGGTCAGAGACACTCCAAGCTGTGCTAGGAGGGCAGAGTCCACAGTCAGCAGTGCGGCTACAGGAACCATTTATGTGCATGGGTTTCCAACCAGGCTTGGAGCCACTTCCCTATGCACGCGATTGCTTTAACTTCTGTGCTATCTCTCCAGCCTTGAATTTGAACTTTGTAATAAAACTTTTTCTAGAAACTTGCTTTTCTCCCCCTCTTTCTATCTTATGTGCCTAGCTCTAATGTGAAGCAGACAGTAGTGCCAACCACAAACTGGATGTGATGAGAATCTGTGATCTCAAGCTGCTTTGTTTTCACAAGTTTTGTTGCTGATATTGAAAATGCTGCTACTAAAAGTGCATTTTAGTACTCGTTGATATGTTGATGCTGGTTTTACCACCTCACTCTGAGTAGGAGAGTGTGGGAATGTTACTTCCTGTCTGAGGAAGAAACAGAGAAACTTTCTAACCATCAACAATGTCTATTTCAGCTCTTCCCTCATCTCTAGAGTCCAAGCCAGATGCACCAGTCTCCCATCACCACCTATTTCCCGTCAGACTCACCTTCAGGAAATACTGAGGCTAAGAAGGTCAACTCGTAATTCTTTCTCCTTTTTTTCCTTGTTAATAAGATATATTAACAGAACTGCCTTTTGTATTTTTTATTTCTATTGAGGCACCCACTGATGACTATAAAACAACTTTCCCAAGATTATCATTTCTTACTTACTTAGTAGCAACAATAATGTAGCAGCTTTTACCACCTACAAATAAAGGCGTCCCTTGGGGCGGAGCAATAGCCCAGCAGGTAGGGGCTTTTGACTTGTATGCGGCTGGCCTGTGCTGGCCTGGGTTTGATCCCTGGCATCCCATATGATCCCTTGAGCACAGCCAGGAGTATTTCCTGAGTGCAGGGCCAGGAGCAGCCCCTGAGCATTGCCGGTGTGACCCAAAAAAGTAAAATACATACATACATACATACATACATACATACATACATACATACATACATACATAAAAATAAAAAAAATAAAGGCGTCCCTCCATAGAAACTGATCCAGGAAGGATTTTCAGTCCTCTTAGGAGGGAACTTTTCATTACTCTTACTAACTTCACTGAAGGCCTCATGAACAAACACATCTCAAGCTCATGATTTGTCTTTAACCCTCTATTCTTTATTATGAGGTGAGAGGACATTTTTTGCCTTTCAAAACATTTTTTCCTCTAAAGCACATCATATTGCTTCAATCTTCCAGAACTAATCTGATTTGCCTTTAACGTCAAGTAGATAGTCAGGAAAACTGTTGCTAAGAGGTTACCATCTATCAGATGTAATAAATGAAATTTATTATTGTCTTTATTACTGAAGCACAGTTTTATTGCTGACGAACCTTATAGCTATGAAATTTTTCCTTGATTTTCTAATTACCTGTTCTTCTATGAATTAGGATCTAATTTATAGAAGAATATTTATTATGCATATTTATTCTATAAATAAGGAAAAACAGACTCACAGACATGAGGCAGAGCTGCTACTGGCTCTCCCTGTGCCCAGTCACTCACGAGGCACCCGGGAGGGATGGTGGCTTCTAGACCTGGCCCGCCACCCCAGCAGAGCCTCTTACCAAGCCAGACAACCCCCACTCCATGAGGGCCTCCACTTTCCCACATCCAGACTTCCCCTCGTCAGAACTCCACCCAGCAGATCAACCTATCACAGACCAGGTCATTGAGATCCACCCTGCAGCAGTCTTTCTTAAATCCGGCTCAGGAATGCTGATCCAGAGACTTACAGACATGGGGCAGAGCTGCTACTGGCTCTCCCTATGCCCAGTCGCTCACAAGGTGCCCAGGAGGGATGGCGGGGTTCTAGCCCTGGCCCGCCACCCCTGCAGAGCCTCACAACAAGCCAGACAATTCCCCACTCTATGAGGGCCTCCACTTTCCACATCCGGACTTCCCCTAATCAGAACTCCACCCAGCAGACCAGCCTATCACAACCCGGCTCATCAAGATCCACCCTGCAGCAGTCTTTTTTAAATCCAGCTCAGGTATGCTAATCCAGAGACTCACAGACATGGAGCAGAGCTACTACTGGCTCTCCTGTGCCCAGCCGCTCAGGAGGTGCCGGGAGGGATGGCGGGCTCTAGCCCTGGTCCGCCACCCCAGCAGAGCCCGCCAGAAGCCAGACTGCGGCGGCCACACAGTTCATCAATAAATGTTGAATTTAGAGATGACTACAAGAATATGCTACACGCACAGTAGAGCCTGGCAAGCTACCCGTGTCATATTTAATATGCCAAATACCTGTAACAATTATAGACCTCATTCCCATGACCTGATGGAATGGTTTGAGGCTCTTTATGTTCCTGGAGCAAGCAGGTGCCCTTGGGCTCTACTTACATGAGACAGGACGTATGGAGATGTTACTGGTGCCCGCTCGAGCAAATCAATGATAAATGGGAAGACAGTGATACAGTGATACAGTGATTCAAGACAAGGCTGCCCGCCTCTCACCACTTCTATTCAATATAGTACTGGAAGTACTTGCTATAGCAATCAGGGGAAGAAAAAGACATTAAGGGCATCCAGATAGGAAGGGAAGAAGCCAAGTTATCACTATTTGCAGATGACATGATATTATACCTGGAAAACCCAAACTCTCTACCAAGAGGCTCCTTGAAATAATACATTCCTATAGCAGAGTAGCAGGGTACAAAATCAATACCCAAAAAGTCAATGGCCTTCCTATATGCAAAACAGCGGAAAGAGAAGAAAGGGACATTAAAGAAACTATCCCATTCACAATTAGCGCCGCGAAAATCAAATACCCAGGAATCAGTTTTGACAAAGAATGTAAAGGATCTCTACAAAGAAAACTACAAAACGTTACTTCAGGAAATAAAAGAAGACCTGAGGAAATGGAGACATATTCCCTGCTCATGGATCGGAAGGATTAACATTATCAAAATGGTAATACTCCCTAGAGCTTTATACAGATTCAATGCGGTCCCTATAAAGATACCCATGATGTTCTTCAAAGAAATTGAACAAACACTCCTGAAATTTGTATGGAATAATAAAACTCCACGAATAGCTAAAGCAATCCTTGGGAAAAAGAAGATGGGAGGTATCACTTTCCCCTAACCTCAAGCTCTACTACAGAGCAGTTGTAATTAAGACAGTGTGGTATTGGTATAGAGACAGACCTGTAGACCTATGGAATAGAACTGAGTATCCTGAAACACACTCTCAAATATACAACCACTTAATCTTCGATAAAGGAGCAAAAATATTAACTGGAGCAAAGAAAGCCTCTTCAACAAATGGTGCTGGGAAAACTGGGCAGCTACATATAAAAATGAACTTAGACCTCCTTCTAACGCCATGCACAAAAGTCAGATCAAAATGGATTCTAGATCTCAACATCAGACATGAATCTATAAGGTACATCGAAGAAAACATAGGAGAAACGCTCTACGACATCGAAACGAAAAGTATCTTTAAAGATGACACACCACTGACCAAGCAAATGGAAGCAAAGATAAACAAATGGGATTATATAAAACCAAAAAGCTTCTGCACCTCAAAAGAAACGGTGACCAAGATACAAAGACAATCCATAGAGTGGGAAAGGATATTCACCCAATACCCATCTCACCAGGGGTTAATATCCAGGATATATCAGGCACTGGTAGCACTCCACAAGAAAAAACAGCCAACCCCATCAAAAAAAATGGGGAGAAGAAATGAACAGAAGCTTCCAAAAAGAAGAAATTGAATGGCCAAAAGGCATATGAAAAAGTGTTCTTCATCTTTAATCATCAGGGAGATGCAAATCAAAACAACAATGAGGTACCATCTCACACCACAGAGACCTAGCACACATCCAAAACAGCAAGAACAACCAGTGCTGGCGTGGATGTGGGGGAAAAGGACTC
>JAJIBD010024011.1:0-41544 GCA_021461705.1 Cryptotis parvus
CATCATTCTCAATGGGGGAAAAAATGAAAGCCTTCCCCATAAAATCAAGGGACAGAACAAAGACCCACTATCACCACTTCTATTCAATATAGTACTGGAAGTACTTGCCATAGCAATCAGGAAGAAAAAAAGACATTAAGGGCATCCAGATAGGAGGGAAGAAACAGAGTTATCACTCTTTACCAGATGACTATGTTATTCCTGGAAAACCCGAAACTCTCTACCAAGAGGCTCCACAAATAATACATTCTAAGAGCAGAGTAGCAGGGTACAAAATCAATACCCAAAAGTCAATGGTCTTCCAATATCCAAACAGCGAAAGAGAAGAAAAGGGACATTAAAGAAACTATCCCATTCACAAATTGCCACAGAAAATCAAATACCCAAAGAAATCAGTTTGACAAAGAGGTGTAAGAGGATCTCTAAGAAAACTACAAAACGTTACTACAGGAAATAAAGAAGACCTGAGGAAATGGAAACATATTCCTGCTCATGGATGCTAGAGTTAACATTATCAAAATGGTCATACTCCGAGAGCTTTATACAGGTTAATGTGGTCCCTATAAAGATACCCTTGATGTTCCTCAAAGAAATTGAACAAACACACCTGAAATTTGTATGGAATAATAAAACCCCGTCGCAAGCTAAAGCAATCCTTTGGGAAAAAGAAGATGGGAGGTATCACTTTTCCCCAACCTCAAGCTCTACTACTGAGCAGTTGTAATTAAGACAGTGTGGTATTGGTATAGAGACAGACCCGTAGACCTATGGAATAGAACTGAGTATCCTGAAACACCCTCTCAATATATACAACCACTTAATCTTCGCTAAAGGAGCAAAAAATATTAAGTGGAGCAAAAAGCCTCTTCAACAAATGTTACTGGGAAAACTGAGCAACTAGGTGCCAAAAACGAACTTAGACCTCCTTCTATACACCATGCACCAAAGTCAGATCAAAATGGATTCTAGATCTCAACATCAGACATCAATCTATAAGGTACATAGAAGAAAACATAGGAGAAACGCTCTCACGACATCGAAACAAAAAAGTATCTTTAAAGACGACACACCACTCACCAAGCAAATGGAAGCAAAGATAAACAAATGGGATTACATAAAATTGAAAAGCTTCTGCACCTCAAAAGAAACGGTGACCAAGATACAAAGACAATCCCCAGAGTGGGGAAAGGATATTCACCCAATACCCATCTGACAAGGGGTTAATATCCAGGATATATCAGGCACTAGTAGCGCCTCCACAAGAAAAAACAGCCAACCCCATCAAAAAATGGGGAGAAGAAATGAACAGAAGCTTCAAAAAAGAAGAAATCCGAATGGCCAAAAAGGCATATGAAAAAGTGCTCTTCATCTTTAATCATCAGGGAGATGCAAATCAAAACAACAATGAGGTACCATCTCACCCCACAGAGACTGGCACACATCCAAAACAGCAAGAACAACCAGTGCTGGCGTGGATGTGGGGAAAAAAGGACTCTCATCCACTGTTGGTGGGAGTGCCGACTGGTCCAGCCCTTTTGGGAAAACAATATGGGCATTCCTCCGAAAACTAGATATTGAGCTCCCATTTGATCCAGCAATAGCACTCCTGGGAATATACCTGAGAGACCGAAAAACACATAGCAGAAACACTATCTGTACTTCTTTATTCATCTCTCGCTATTCACTATGGCTAGAATCTAGGAAACAACCTAAATACCCGAGAACAGAGGACTGGCTAAAGAAACTGTGGTTCATCTACACTATGGAATACTATGCGGCTGTCAGAAAAGATGAAATTATGAAATTTACCTGCAAATGGATGGACATGGAGACTATCATGCTGAGTGAGAATTAGTCAGAAGGGAAAAGGACAGATATAGAATGGCTGCATTCATTATAGGATATAAATAGATACCAGTGTTTTACTAAATGTGGGAAATGGTAATGGCAGATTCAAACTCACCACTGAATATACACAAAGAGACTTAAGTGATAAACTCTAAATATCTGCAGGGCTAGCCACAATGTGTAAAAATAAGAGGGAGAGAGATGCAGAGACAGAGAGAGAGAGAGAGAGAGAAAAAGAGAGGAAATTGGGGTACCTGCTATTGAGGAAGCCTGGGGGAGGTAGAGGGAGGGAGAGACATTAGTGGTGGAAATGGGGCACTGGTGGAGGGGATGGGTGCTGGAATACTGTATTACCAAGAACCAATTATGAACACCTTTGTAATTCTATGTCTCACGGTGGTATAATAAAAAATTTTTAAAATCTATAAATATTTTTTTTTCCCGAACACAAGCCGAGGGTCAGATGTATTCATCATTGAATTCTACCAAACATTTAAAAGAAAGACCTACTCCCAATTCTTTCAAGCTCTTCCGGGAAGCTGAAGAAGCAACACTCCCAAATAGCACATGAGGCGCACTTTACAAGAAGAAAATAAACAACCCCATCAAAAATGGGGAGAAGAAATGAACAAGAAACTTCAGCAAAGGAAGAAATTCGATGGCCAAAAAAAAAAAAAATATGAACCAAAAGCCTAATCATCAGAGATGTGCAAATCAAAACAACAATGAGATATCACTTCACACCACAGAGCCTCGCACATATTCAAAGAACAGAACAACAAGTGCTGGCATGGGTGTGGGAAAAGGGGACACTCATCCATTGTTGGTGGGAATGCCGGGCTGGTACAGCCTTTCTGGAAAACAATATGGACATTCCTCCAAAGACTAGAAATTGAACTCCCATTTGACCCAGCCATACCACTCCTGGGAATCTACTCTGGGAAGCCAAAAATACGCAGCGGAAACACCATCCCTACTTTTATGTTCATAGCAGCATTATTCACAATAGCCAGAATCTGGAAGCAACCAGAGTGCCCGAAAATCGATGACTGGATAAAAAGCTTTGGTACATCTACACAATGGAATACTATGCAGCTGTTAGGAAAAATGAAGTTATAAATTTGCCTATAAATGGATGGACATGGAGAAGATTATGTTGAGCTGAAATTAGCCAGAAGGAGAGAGACAGATACAGAATGACTGCATTTATCTGCATAACATAAATATATATGTACATATTATGATACCAATATCCAAGGTCAAGTGAAACATACATCAGGAGGTCTTGTCAAAGGTGAAGTTATCACAAATATGTAGGAGTCAGAGGCTAGGTAAGACAGAAAATAGAACAGTGTGCTAACAATTGTTGAGGGTACTTATGCCAACCTGGAACTGAGCATTAAATAGAGGCAAAAAAGATACACATCACTACCCCTTTAATGTATGTTCTGTAATCCATAGTCTGGAGGGGAAGGAAAAGAAAGAGAGAGAGAAAAGGAAAGAAATAAAGAACCTGCAATGGAGGAGGGCTGGGGAGGGGGGGAGGGAACCAGGGACGTTGGTGGTGGGAGATGGGGGCACTGGTGGCGGGGATGGGTGCTGCAACACTGTATGAACAAAACCCAAATATGAACTTTTTAATTGTATATCTTTGTAATTGTAAAATAAAAATTCAAAAAAAAATTTAAAAAATAGGTCTATAGTACACATATACTTATACAAAATAAAATTATAAAAAGGAGCAAAAAGAGATGTCTACAAAAAAGAAAACTACAGACCAATCTCTGATGAAACACAGATGCTAAGATCTTCAACAAAATACTAGCAAATGAGAATCCAAAGAATCATCAAAAAGATTATACACCATGACCAAATGCTTAGATATATCCCAGGAATGCAAGGGGATGGTTCAACATCCGAGTCAAGTCAACATAATACATCATATCAACAAAAAAAAAAATAAAAACCATATGATCATATCAATAGATGCAGAGAAGGCATTTCACAAGTTTCAACATCCATTCATGATAAGAGCTCTCTGTAAAATGGGGATTGAAGGAACCTTCTTCAAGATAATCCAGGCCATCTACTACAAGCCCACAGCGAGCATCATTCTCAATCTTGTAAAAAATGAAAAAGCCTTCCCCTAAGACCAGGGACAAGACAAGGCTGCCCACTCCACACCACTTCTATTCAATATAGTACTGGGAAGTACTTGCCATAGCAATCAGGAAGAAAAAAGACATTAAGGGCATCCAGATAGAAGGGAAGAAGCCAAGTTATCACTATTTGCAGATGACATGATATTATACCTGGGAAGCCCAAAACTCTCTACCAAGATGCTCCTAGAAATAATACATTCTATAGTAGAAGTGGCAGGGTACAAAATCAATACCCAAAAGTCAATGGTCTTCCTATATGCAAACAGCGAGAGAAGAAAGGGATGAATAAAAAAAAACTATCCCATTCACAATTGAGCCACAGAAAATCAAATACCTAGGAATCATTTTGACAAAGAATGTAAAGGATCTCTACAAAGTAAACTACAAAATATTACTTCAGGAAATAAAAAGAAGACCCGAGGAAATGGAGATGCATTCCCTGCTCATAGATTGGATAGATTAACATTATCAATATGGTAATACTCCCTAGAGCTTTATAAACATTCAATGCTGTCCCTATAAATATTCTCATGATGTTCTTCAAAGACATTGAACAAACACTCCTGAAAATTTGTGTGGAATAATAAACCCCCACGAATAGCCAAAGCAAGCCTTGGGAAAAAAAGGGGAGGTATCACTTTCCCCAACCTCAACCCTCTACTACAGAGCAGTTGTAAATTAAGACCGTGTGGTATTGGTATAGAGACAGACCTGTAGACTATGGAATAGAACTGAATATCTTGAAACACACTCTCAAATATACAAACCACATAGTCTTCACTAAATGAGCAGAAAAATATTAAATGGAGCAAGAAAGCATCTTCAACAAATGGTGCTGGGAAAACTGGGCAGCTACATGTTAAAAAAAATGAACTTAGACCTCTCTAATGCCATGCACAAAAAAGTCAGATCAAAAATGGATTCTAGATCTCAACATCAGACATGAATCTATAAGGTACATCGAAGAAAACATAGGGAGAAACACTCCACTATATCGAAAATAAAAGTATCTTTAAAGATGACAAATCACTGACCAAGCAAATGGAAGCAAAGATAAACAAATGGGATTACACAAAATTGAAAAAGCTTCTGCACCTCAAAAGAAACAGTGACCAAGATATAAAGACAATCCACAGAGTGGGAAAAAGTGATATTCACCCAATACCCATCTGACAAGGAGTTAATATCCAGGATATATCAGGGCATTGGTAGCACTTCACAGAAAAAATAGCCAACCCCATCAAAAAATGGGGGAGAAGAAATGAACAGAAGCTTCCAAAAAAAGAAGAAATTTGAATAGCCAAAAGGCATATGAAAAGTGCTTTTCATCTTTATTCATCAGGGGTGATGCAAATCAAAACAACAATGAGGTACCTTCTCACACCAAAAGAGACTGGCTACACACCCAAAACATCAAGAACAACGGTGCTGGGTATGATTGTGGGGGAAAAGGGACTCTCATCCACTGTTGGTGGGAGTGCCGACTGGTCCAGCATTTTTGAAAACAATATGGGCATTCCTCTGAAAAACTAGATATTGAGCTCCCATATGATCCAGCAATAGCACTCCTGGAAATATACCGAGAGACTGAAAAACACATAGCAGAAACACTATCTTTACTTCTTTATTCATCTCTGCGCTATTCACAATAGCTAGAATCTGAAACAACCTAAATGCCCAAGAACAGAGGACTGGCTAAAGAAACTATGGTACATCTACACTATGGAATACTATGCAGCTGTCAGAAAGACGAAATTATGAAATATACCTGCAAATGGATGGACATGGAGACAATCATGCTGAGTGAAATTAGTCAGAAGGAAAAGGACAGCTATAGAATCACTGCTTTCATTAATAGGATATAAATAGATACCAGTGTTTTTTACTAAGTGTGGGAAAAAGTACCATTTAATATACACAATGAGACTTAAAGGATAAACTCTAAATATCCCCAGGGCAGCCACAATATGTAAAAAAGAAGAGGGAGAGAGATGCAGAGACAGTGAGAGAGTAGACAGAGAGAGAGAAATAGAGGAAAAACAGGGCTACCTCAACAGCAGGTAGCCTGGGGTCGGCGGGAGGGATGAAGTACATTGGTGGTAGAAATGGAACACTGGTGGAGGGATGGTGCTGGAATTATTTATTACCAAGAGCCAATTATGGACACCTTTGTAATTGTATGTCTCAAGGTGATATAATAAAATATTTAAAAAAACAAACAGTGCCTTCAAGGGGGAAGGCTGGGGTTGGGAGATAAAATGATGACACTGGGAGGAAGTTACATTGATAGATTGGTATTAGAACACTGCATGCCTGGAGCTCAACTATGAATTATTGTCTATCATGGTGCCTAAAATTAATTTATCTAATTCCAAAATTGAAAGTAATTGACAAATAGAATAATCATAAAAGTAAAACTTTTCGGATGTCAGTCCTACAGCAATTTAGTTCTTTAAAATATGTTTTTTGAGGGTCAGGAATGATATTTCAACAGGTAGGGCATTTGACTTTCATGTAACACACCCAGGTGGATCCCTGGCATCCCTACCAGGAGTAATTCATGAGCATAGAGCAAGGAGTAAGCCCCTTAGCACCACAGGGTGTGCCTTTCACCTGCGCCAAAAAATTATGTTTTGATGGCCACACAAAGAAAGAGAACTGATGACCACATCCTTCAGACTGATGAGGCGATCAACTTTCTGATAATAAAGGTCTGATAATTGGTCCAGAACAATGCATACTATTTTATAACAATCTAAAAATCAGCTAAGATACTGAGTTTTTCCTTAGCAGTCAATGGCTTGTCCTGTTTTCTTTCCTATATGTTTTGTCTATAGACATCCCTCTGCCAGTCCTGGCCCCTAGATTTGTGTCCTGACTACAGACTCTGAGCACATGAGTGACTTCTCTCTGATTTTAAAGTTGGAGTCCCATTTTCCTGGGTTCATTTCAGATCACAATTCAGTTTGCCAAATGTGGACATAACTGCAAAGAACCAAGTAGGCATGATACCAGCTTTTTAATCTAAGATGCAGCCCATTCTGATCTGCTGATTTGTACAGTGTGTGTTAAGTTCAAATCACTCAAGAAATCCCTTGCCGGCCCCTTTGTCAATAGCTGTTTTTGCAAGGTTTTCATTACTTTCTAATTGTAACTATCTAATATAAATTGACCTAATTTATATTCTTTGCTTATGTCACTAAGGACAGTTTTAGCACTAACCTCAATTGTGTAGCTTTTCCAAAGGCTTTCTTTCTCTAGGGCTGCCCCTAATTCCAAAATTTAGAATTTATTCATTTCCCGGTATTATTATTGTGAATTTCCATTTGCATTTATCTATTGCTCTAGCATCTTTATTTTAAAACTCTATCTGGGTCTAATGTCTAAAGGGTTTTTAACATCCCTCAGAAGCATCCTCTCCCTTTGACATGCAGGAACCAAGTCCCTCCATTTTGTGACCTCCGATTCTTCTTTCTGATTGGAGCTTTGAAGAAGAATGTAGTCTCTGGTCTTCCCTCACCTAGTGGAGCCGGAGAACTCAAATGTTCTGTCCTGAGCCTAGGCGGCTTCCCTGATGCTGAAAACAGTGAATCATTCCTGAATAATCTAAATCCTGTTTAGAACCCAAGCTCTTCACCGTTGCCATTGCAACTCTTACAGAGGATGCCACAGACCTTCAGTGCTGCATTTGAGCTGTTCCAGGGTAAAACTTCCCTGGGCTCTCAAACTCAGAGTGTGTATATGCATGTATTGTACACACTCACACACACACACACACACACACACACCACATGTGTTCATGCAGATTTGTGGCACAAAAATCCTATTTTCCAAAGCTCAATGTTAGACTCAGAAAATTTGAACCTGACCAAGTCCAGGTGCTCCTTTGAGCCCAGCTGGGGGCGTGCCCTAGATTTCTGCCATAGGAACAGGGCTGAAGTCTTTCCCCCAGGCCCCTGCAACCCTCTGCCAATCTTTACAGGAGCCTCCTGCCTCTCACTCCTCAGGAGAGTCACTCAGAATCACTTAGGCTGCTCCAGTAGATTCAGGAAGCCTAGGGTTTCAAGGAACAGTTGAGGGGAGTCCTTCCCTCTTCTCCTAAAAGATGTCCCCATTCCTATGCAAATATCCCCAAACTGTATCTCTGGCCAGACCCCTCAGCATGCCTCTTAAATGTTCTCCACATATACAAACACACTATGCTGATGGCTTCTTTCAGCCCTTCTCCTGAAGACTGCACACCTGGTTGCCCACTCTAGCCACCTGCTTGGATAGTCAGCTGTGCCCAGCAACCGCAGTGAGGTTGTGGACATTTTCCATTGGAGAAAATTTTTTACTATTTTAATGGCTTGACCAGTCAAGCAGATTAAAAAATGTCTCATGTGCTGTTTGAAAATCAAACCATTAGGGTTTTTTGATCAGTGGCTTGATGAAACCCAACTTATTTTTACCTTGAGTTCGACACTATAAAACTCAAGATTTCTCCCTATGCAGTCTAGCATAGACCACAGACCCAGTCAAGAATTGCATCTCAGTTTGTCCATATGAAGCCCGAATCTCCCCAGTCACTCACTGCAGAAGACCAAGACTGAATAGAAGGACCCCAGGAAACTCCCTGACTTCAAGGCTAATTATCTCACCTTCTTTTTATCTCAACTCTTAATGATAAATATGATTTTCTAATAGAACAGTAGTCTACATTCTAATAACTGTTCATCGTTACATAATGCGTAAGAATAAATGATAAAGATAGCTAGTACTTAGAGAGTACTTTCTGAGCCAAGAAGCTCTCTGTGCTAAAAGCCTCTTTATTGAGACCAGTCAACACTATCATTGTCATTTATCCAGGTCATTTAAATTGCACAGATATTTGACTATCATTCTTTGATGAAGATTTTTGTGAAAGCAAAACTCACCAAGATAATTGCCTAACGTCTACATGAAAGACAAGAGAAAGACCAAAAGATGAAAAAGTGTGTGGAGTCGAGCAGAAAGTGATGAGAGATTTACAGTGTGCCAGAGCCTTGATAAGGAGAATTTACTGGGGCCAGAGTGATAGTACAGTGGGGAGGGCACTCATCTTGCACACAGATGACCCAGGTTCGATCCCCAGCATCCCATAGGGTTTCTAAAGCACTGCCAAGTGTAATTCCTGAGTACAGAGCTAGGAGGAATCTCGTAAGCATCACCGGATGTGACCCAAAAAGTAGGAAAAAAAAAGGGAATCTCTACTTTCTTAGCGACAGGATATGATCAGGGTCTTGTAGAAAGAGCTGATAATCAGTGATGGTTTTATTAACATAACAATAGAAATGTGAGGGAAATTAGCACTGAGAAGAGCAGTTAACAAAGTAGAATACCTGCCACATGACAGACATTCTCTTAAGCAAGTGACTTATATGATAAGTCTCCCAAGTTACACCAAGTGGCTAGCATCTGCACCCCAGATTATCTCACTTACTATTCTTACTCAATAGGTTAATGAAGTCAATCCTGTTTCCCCACATAGCTTCCAAGTTTTTGAAAACTATCAGACTACTAAAATCAATATAATTCACCTCTTAGCTGTAGCAAAAAAAGTCTCTATTCTAAGTATTCCAAAGTACTACTTCCACCTTTCTAGGTATCACTGTCTTCCCATTCATCATCGGGTTTGCTCGAGCGGGCACCAATAACATCTCCATTTGACCTGTCTCATGCAAGTAGAGCCCAAGGGCACCTGCTTGCTCCAGGAACATAAAGAGCCTCAAACCATTCCATCAGGTCATGGGAATGAGGTCTATAATTGTTACTGGTATCCGGCATATCAAATACGACATGAGTAGCTTGCCAGGCTCTCCCCCCGCGGGTAGCATACTCTTGTAGTCATCTCAAAATCCAGCATTTATTGATGAACCGCCGCGCCGCTTGTGGCCGCGAAAGCCGGCTGTGATAGGATGGTCTGCTGAGTATAGGCTTTCTAGGTAACTTCCAGTTTTTAACCTTGTTATTAACACAGAAGTTTCCAGAGCAATTTCACCAAACATCCTAGGTTCTTGCATAATTCCAATCCCAGACCAAATTCTCTTAATATTATTTCAAACTGTGTGCACTGATGTTGGCCTAAGTCAGCCAATTTTTCTCATTTTTTTATTTCCCCACCTCTCTCTGCTCTCTTCTTTTCTAGTCAATATTTATTTTAAATATAAGAATAAGCCTCTTTTTTGCTAACAACATTGTTTACTCACATACCTTTTAGTTAACTGACAAGTGTCCCCTTAGGTGTGGGGTTGACACTTACCAAGTTTAGGGAGAACAAAAGTGAGAAGCCAGCAATTTGCTGAGCAAGACCTGGGGATATTCAAGTCTCCGAGACCCCTGGCCCACAGGTTGTTCTGTAAAGGGTTCTTGATCAGCAAAAGATGACATCGGCTAACTCCAGTCCCTGTGTTTTCTTTCCTGGTTGCCTTCTGGCATCAAGATCACCGAGCAGGGGCACCTAAACCCTCTTGCAGATGTCTCACTTCATTCAAATCCAATCCGACAAACCCTTTTCCCTCCTGGTGCTTCTATGAGCACTGTTGGGACCCAGGCTGCCCATTTGATTCCCCCAGGAGCTCTGAAAAGAGCCAGTCCCTTAACACTACATAAGACACAGTGTTCACTGCTGTGGTCCTGGGCACAGCTCTCTGGGCAGTAGTGCCAGCCAGTAGCCTCGTTGAACTCCGTTTGGGCATGTCTGATGCTCTTTTCTTGGCAGCACTGCATTCAGGTGTTGGAAGAGAAAAATTGTAGGCAGAAAGTCCTCCCCTTCCAGGATGATGATCTCACTACATCAATGGGCCTTGCTTTGTATAGAACCAACTGTCTTACTGTTGAAGCTCTGGAGTCAGTGCCCCTCCTCATACCTAGGTGCTCTTGGCGGGGTGGATTTCACTCCACATCTCAGGCATTGTGTGCATAGAGGATTAACTGTATCTCCTTATAGCAAACACTATCACATTATAGTGTGAGAGGAGTAAACTGCATCTCCTTAGAGCAAACACTATTACTTTATAGTGTGAGAGGAATAAACTGCATCTCTTATAGCAAATTTTATCACATTATATTGTGAGAAGAGTAAACTGCATCTCCTTAGAGCAAACATTATCACATTATAATGTGAAAGAAGTAAACTGCATCTCATCTCCTCATAGCAAATTTTATCACATATTAGTGGAGGAGAAAACTGCATCTCTTATAGAAAATACTCATAGTGTGAGAGGAGTGAATTGCATCTACTTATAGCAAACACTATCACATTATAGTGTGAAAGGAGTAAACTGAATCACTTAGAGTAAACACTATTACATTATAATATGAGAGGAGTAAATTGCGTTCCTTAGAGCAAACACTATCACATCATTGTATGAGAGGAGTAAACTGCATCTCCTTAGAGCAAACACTCACATTATAGTGTGAGAGGAGTAAACTGCATCTCTTATCCCCTTATCACTTGTATCACTTGTATCACTTGTCTTCCCATTGTTCATTGATTTGCTCGAGCGGGCACCAGTAACATCTCCATATGTCCTGTCACATGCTAGTGTAGCCTTATAGCATCCCCTTATAGCAAACACTATCACATTATAGTATGAGAGGAGAAAACTGCATTCTCCTTAGAGCAAACACTATCACATTATAGTGTGAGAGGAGTAAACTGCATCTCCTTAGAGCATTGCTGGCACAGGATGAATATCTTTTTTAAAAAATAGATAATAAATCTGATTATTTATCATATTGCTCATTATCCTGGGGAAATTTCCCCATACCTTTTAAATATGAAATAAGCAGTTACTAGGTGATATTTCCGATACCTTAAATTGTGATACTTTTGTATTCTGAGTGATCTGATTCAGGTGTTTTGCCAATAAAAAAACAAGGAATTTGTCCTTTAGGATTTTGTTTAATTCCTCATTCTAAGTATTCTCTTTGTACCTGGAAAACTTAATTAGTCATTCCATCAACACCTGGTATGTTCCTCTGTCTCTCAGAAACAGCTACAATGTAGAGGGGTAATAGTGGGAGAAAAATGGAGAGAAGGAATTCCATAAACGATGGAAGATGACGTGACACACAAATAAGTGAGCTTAGAGTCATGTTTCACAATGAAATAGGAACTTAACTTGGCCCAACCAGGTGGTCTAGAATAGGTTCCATTGGGAACCACCATAGTAGATGAAGGTCAGACCAGGATATATGTTAGGTGATGGAGGTGAACAGAGAAGAAGAGACACCTGAGGGACACTGGAAGTTCCAGTGTAGAAGACAAGAAACGGGCCAACACGGTTCCAGTGTTCTCCCATACTGTAGCTGGCAGTTCACTGCAGGATTCATGGCAGCGCTTCACCTATAAATTGGGGCTAAAAAACCCAAAAACACGGAGATGCTACAGGACTTGAATGGACCATACATAGGAAAAAGTTTTGCAAGCATAAAAAATGCTGTTTGGATATAATAATATTATTTGTGAACATCTGAAATGACAGTGGAGATGGGCGTGTTTGCTTATTCCAGATACATTTTAATTCTGTATCTACCAAAAGCAGTGATGTGCCTAACATGTAAGCAAGGCATAAGTGCACCTGTTTTTCTGTAATGTTTAGAAAACCTTTCACTGGTGACTCCTGAAGCCATCTGGATAAATGTGAGCCAACTCGCCAAAGATGTACCAGAATCTAGATTCAGCAATGTTTGGAACTAGTGGCAAACTTGCTTCTTTCAGATAAGAGTCTCTGTTAATTAACATTTAAAAATTTTAATGTGTCAATAATCTGGGCATCCAGTCTGCTTATGTTGTGGGATTTTTTTCTCCTACTATGAGAGGATAATTTTGCATAGGATAAAAAGCACTGAGCAAGGCACTCCTGCAGAGTTTATTAGACAGGTGACCAGAGGTTAGCTTAACCCAAGATGTCTGTTCTGTTGTTGCAAAATCTGGTTCCTGGTTTTCATTTTGATATAAGACTTAACAAGTTGGGGTGACCACTCTGATCACCAAATCTGAGGCATATGACATGAAATGGAAATTAGGACAGAATGTAAATTCCAGATTCTGCGGTTCAATTATTTCCGGGTTAGGATACATAGATCTTGGGAGCACTTAAAAGGTGAAAATCTCAATAAGCTCTTTGTTTCATCCAGAGCAGAGGTTGGATAACTACAGTCTACGAGCTCTCTGCCGTTCTTTTGTAAATAAAAGTTCCCTGGAACAGAGCCATGTGCTCTTCCCTTGCTGTGAGTCTGCAGCGGGACTCCGACAGCCCAGCTGAGCAACAGTCACACAGATTGTGCGACTTTCACACATATTTGACCATTCACAGGGAAAGCTGACGCAAGATCTGAGATAATTTCAGGTTCCATAGGCAAGTTTTATTTAATAAGTAGGTGCTTATTTTAATGTCTTACTTAGAAAAAAGCTTCAAATTGCCAAATCAGCATCAATAGCTGATTATTTTTTATTTTGATTTGAAGAAGTTGAGGAAAATACTTAAGGAAAACTGTGAGTAAAATGAATGAAAAGTCACACAGTAACAAAACAAGGTACTGATGGGGCCAGAGCCATAGAATAGCAGTGTCTGATGCTTGTTTTGCACAAGGTCACGCTGGATTCAAGTCTCAGAACCCAAACCATCCCCCCTAGCACAACAGTGATTCCTGAGTGCAGACTCCAGAGTAACCCCTGAGTATTTCCAGAGGTTTGTGTAACCCCCAAAAAGAAATTAAATATTTTGCTGGTATGTAAAACTGATATTAAAGTAATAGATCCAAACAAAAGGGAAAGAGTTGGCATACTGAATTCACTTCCCTGGTTCTAAGAAAACTTCTCTTAGGAAGGGTTTTGAACACGTAAGATTTGAACTTATTTCCATATTAGAGGCCTAGAATGGTCCCTGGGCTACAGACAGACAGACAGGCAGCCTTACCGACTGCCCACCCACACATCCAAGTGGGCCCAGAGAACTGAGGGGGCCCAGAGACCTCTGCATTCACTCATCACAAGCAGCTTGGGGGAGAAAGAGAAACAGAATCAAGTTCTTCAAGGAAGACCTGACTTCTAGTCGGTGCTGATCAAAAAAATGATTTTTTGTTTATTGGAAAACTCCATCAAGACTGATTTCTAGGACTGTCAGTTTTGTCACATGATCACAGGCCCCAGAGCAGATGCTGCTCTGGCCTAACCTCCAGTGGTCAAGTACAGAGAAGTAAAGAAAACCCTACTGAGCCCCCATTGTGCATTGTCTGGTGTTGACCTAAGACCATTGCTCTCTAAGCAGCCCCAAGAGTATTTGTGCGTTGGGACTACCTGAAAGAAGTCTGATGGCCAGGTAAAACTTAGGAAAGAAAACTTATTTAAATGGAGTTGAAGCTAACCATATTCACTGCAAGCTGTGTCGAGATCTACTGGAGATGTGAAGGATACCACCTTGACCTAACCTAACCAACCACAGAACTCTTCACCTGGAGAGTATTGTGAGAAACTCCACTTTCGAGGCTCTAAAGTAAAGTGGACATAATCAGATGGGCATCGGTATTATTTGGACTCTAAAATGTACTTCCTTTGAACATTTTTTGGAATCTCATTCCCATGGGATATATCAGCAACATAATGTAAAACAGGTTTCCATGATAATAAATGGCAGAGCTTCCCAAACAGAAAAGAAACTGCACACAGAATGCCGGCAAACATCACTCTGTGCTAAAACTTTGGGGAGGTCAATTAAAAACAAATATCCAAATCATTAAAACTGGGCATTATCTTTGGGAAACAATCCCACTTTTACAAATATATGTTTTGGAAATAATCAGAGACACGCGGCCTCAGGGAAGTGCTTTTTATCCTGAAAAATGGGAGGACAATTGAAATATTCAATAATAGGGGATTGTTGCAAAAGTTTAAATACATTGTAATATTAAGTCCGCAGTAAAATCATACGGGAAAGATTTCCTATTGGCAAAGGAAATTCTTTGTGATATATATCTGAGGGGGAAAATGCTGCAAAATGGTCTTCACAGCATCTTAGTTCTATAGAACCATGTAAGTGAATAAACAGTAAGTAATTCCAGGACAGATAAATAGAATTATTTATGGTGATGGAAATATTCTTCTTTGGACTTATCTGTCTGCAAATTTCCTGTAGTGAATTTATACAGTTGGGAGTGTGGAGGGAGGTGGACTCCATTGTGGCAGAAAAATCCTACATAGAGCAGATTTCTCTGCTTCTCGAAAAGAACCTGGGACAACATGTCATTTTGCAAGTGCTCTGAGCTCTGTGTTGCCATGCCCAGAAAGAATTGTCCCCAGGTGCTAGGATGACAAGGGATGAAACAATCCTAGAGGCTGCAAGACTGAGTTTCTTGTTTTGTTCTGTTCAGAAAGTGTCCACATGCAGAATGGTTGCACCAGAACCTCAAAAACAAAAGACCTTTGGCTTGTCATCCAGGTAGACAACTTTCCTACAGCAAGTCAGTGACTTGAGTGATCTCCTGCCTCATCTCTGCCCTATCTATATATTGTGCAGAGCTCACGGATCTGTTGCTTGCTTCCCCTTTCCTCAGTCCCTTGCCCACACCTTACAGTCTAGGAGGAAAGGGCTTGAGTCAGAGCTGCTGGGGGAGATTTTATCAGTCTCAAGGCAAGTTCTCTGCTCCATCAGGTGCTAGTCCTTCACCTCCATGGCCAAAATTAAATCAAAAACCATAGCTGCTATCTATTGTGTTTCTTTTAATAGAGGAGATGTGTGGGTGAGAGAGGGAGAGAGAAAGAGAGAGTGAAAGAAAGAGGAAAAGAGAAAGAGAGAGATCGGGGTACATAGTGACCTGGAATAGAACTCAGGACCTCACACAAGACTATGCAGTAATTAAACATGGGCCAGCTGTTGCCTGGCAACGATGGCCCTGGTAAGACTCTCCCTCTCCGAATTCAGTCACCTTGACCCTACCTATTTAATAAGATGCACAGATTCATTTTACAAACACTGATTGAGTCCTCATACTAGAGCACAAAGTTGCAGAGACACATGTAGCCCTGGCCTTCATGGGGAAACTGTGGGAGAGAGACCAGCAAACAGCAAGATGCACACATATGTGAGATGAAGATTTTTACAGAAGTAAACTCAAAAGGAACGTGGGAAGCATTACAGATGAGAAAGTACAGAATCACCCGGACCACAGCAGGCACCCCCCTAAACAGACTCAGAGCATGAGGGATGATTCCTTAGATCCATTGACATCTAAGAATCAACATCAGCAAGACGTACTAAAATATGAATAAGAGTGAGTAAAAGAAAAGCTGGAGGAGGAAGCTCCAGCTTACTGAGTCCCAGGAACAGGGCAGAAATGGCTGATTTAAGAGATTAAGGAAGGGGCTGGAGATGTTGTAGAGGAGTAAGCACTGCCTTTACTGTGGCTCACCCTGCTTTGTTCCCAGCAGGACACCTGTTCCCCAGACACCACCAGGAGTCTTTCTTGAGCACAGAGCCAGGAATGTTCCTGGAGTACCGCAGGGTATAATGCTCCCTTCCCCTCCTCCAAATATCTGCCCTTGCCCTCAAAAAAGAAAGAATGCAAGGAAATATGTAGAGTTAAAATAGCGGAATGCGAGAACTGAGTAGAGCAAGAATGAGAGCAAGAATATCCAAGAATTTATACCAGTATGTGATGCAGATGGCTAACTGTCGCCTCATTGGACAGCAAGCATGTCCCTGACCTTTGGGATAATGTGGTCACCAAAGGCCTACAGTAAGGGGGCATGCTTGTCACCCAGGCTGTAACAGGGAGGAAGAGACCGAGACTATGGGGGTAAGATGGAGGTGGGACACCAGAGCAGAGAACATTATAGGATTCAGAGGAAATGTGAGGGCCCAGATGGGACAGCAACACTGAGAGGTACTTGGTTATTTCAGGGTTAAGCTTCACCACGTTGATACACAGAGTCCACACAGCACTCAGACCCAAGAGGTACTTCCCAGGCCACATGATGCATTTAACCTTTCCTGTCTGACCTCGTCAAATTGAAACTCACAGGAAGGTACAGAAGTCATCAAGGCCAGAATGGCTTTCCAGGAGCCAAGAAGCATATGGCCTCGGCCGACTGTGCTGTTTTGATCCTTTGTATTTAAAGTACAGAGTCAGAAGAATCGCTAGGGAAACCTGAGGGCAGCTATTGCTTCTTCTTTTTTAAAATCTCCTTCTCGGACACAATGATTCTCTGGAATAGGGGTGGGAGAGAAGGAGGTGGATAAGAACCCTGCTTCTGAGGGGTGATTACAGCCAGAAAGGGGCCGGAAGAGACATCCCTGTGCCCCATATTTCTTTTGCCACCAGTGACTTCCAAATCAAATGAGCCAAATCTGCAGATCAAAATGAGATTTTTCTTATTGACTTCCCTGAAAGCTTGCGGCGCTCTGCAAATCGAGTCATGTGTAGCCCACATCATCATCAACCACTGCCGATTGCAGCGACGCCGGAACTGGGCCGAGGTTGGCAAATATGTCACTGATGCATGAGGCCAGGGAAATCCAGCTCTTATTGGCCTGGCAGTGCTGACCTGGTTTGTCCCTAAATGAAGAGCAAATGCAATTTGCAAAACACATAGAACTGATAAAGGGTTACAACAAGGTGGGGCCCGCAGTCACTCCTCAGAGCAGGGCTGCCTGCAGAGACAAAGCAGACCACCAGCTCAAGGCTCCTCTGTGTTTCTCTAAGTTAAGTTGGCTCAGGGGAGTGCCCTGCTTAGAAGAACCTGAAGAGTGTGTTAAAGCTACCCTCATGTGGGCCCAAGCTCAGGTCTGCAGAAGAGACTCAGAGGGGGGCTCAGAGCAGGACTGAAGCCCTTCAGGGGTAAGAAGCACTGAGGACATTCTGGTGCACATTCAACTTTAAGAATTCTTTGGTGGAGCTTGAGAGATAGTACGGGGTAAGGAACTTCCTTTGCCTGTGGTGACCACATCTGGTCCCCTGAGCCCCATCAGTATAGTCTGGTGCCCCTCCTCCAATTCCTCCAAATAATTCCTTAAGGGGAAAATGTGGGACAAAGGCTTTTCAATTTGTTACTGGAAAAGTACCAAACTCCAATCCATATAGGCCATAAGATTCTGTTACCAGCCAATTTCAGGATGAGGTGAGAGAAAACAGATGAAACTCAGAAGGTGGTAACAGTCAAAGTCCTTCATAGAAGAGCTGTGTGAAGAGGGTCACCCCCAAATGCGGCTGTGAGCACTCCCAAATGCAGCTGTGATTTTGTTTCATCTGGGATCTATACTCAGTGGTGCTCAGGAATTACTCCCTATCTCTGCACTCAGCAATTACTCCTGGAAGGCTCAGGGGGACCATATGGGGTGCCAGGGATTTGATCTGGGCTTGCCATGTGCAAGGCAAGCACCCTACACACTGTACTATCTCTCTGGCCCCTAACTAATTTTGAAATAATTCTATTCTATTTCTCTAAGTCATCTAACGTCCCATTTCCTCAACTGGAAAAGAAGATTATCTTCTATTTAGGTTCGCCATTTGGGGGAGCAGCAAAATAATGTATATTTTGAAATAAATAGTACTTTTTATTACAACATAGTACAGGGTAAGGAGTTTGCCCCACTTGCTTCCCTTCTTGTTTTCTCTCCCCTCACTGAGGTGGGTTGATAACAGAATCCAGTGAGGCCTATATGGTCCTTTTACCAGAAAATAAGTTGAAATGTTGTTTTCCCTTTCTTTTCTTAAGGAATTCTTTGAAGAGGAGAGGATGGGGCACCAGATCAAACTACATGCAGGGACCATGACCAGTGGGCAACTCTATTTGTGTGTGTGTGTGTGTGTGTCTGTCTGTCTGTGTCTTGTGTCTGTGTGGGCTTGCGTGCACGCACTTACATGTGATTAGCAAGTCACAACATAAAGGACATATGAGTTGCTTTTTGTCTTCCCTACAGATCCCATTAGTGTGAAAGGGGCCATATTGGCCCCTTTCTGGCCCTCCCCTGATGCCAGCCTTGTACAGAATAGAGACTCACCCTGAGATAGCACTCATGTGCACAAGAAAACCCACGTTCATGGTCCTGCCTTTGTGCAAGGACCAGAAGACACAAATGACATAATAAAAACACACTCTCGTTTCACATTCAGCAGCAGGCACTGACCAGCTGTGTCTGTTAATCCACATCATTCATTCATTCATTCATTTGCTATTTGCACCCACCTTCTGTTATGTGCCAAGTGCTCTGCTTGGTCCCAGGAACATCAATGGGCACCACAGATGCTGTGTATAACAGGGTTCCTGTTAGGAGATAACCCACATCTCCCACCCTGTCCATAAGACTCAGTGGTTTGCAAAGGCTTGGCTAGGGAGCCCTGGACCCTAGGAGTAATGATGGTACACACGAACCGATAGAGAACAGGGTGGGGGTGCTTTATTGCAGCATCCCCCACTGCTAAAGGTGCAGGGGAAACCTTTAGCTGAATTCCTAAATGGGAATAAGGAAACCTAAAGCCGCTATCAGACTCAGCGAGGCCCTTAATGGTGATTTAATGCCAGGAGATTTAGCTTGCCCTGAGACTGTGACAGGCCTGTATTATTTTTTCTGTCTGGGTTAGGTGAGTGCTGGGTAGTCACATTTAAAGGCAGAGCGGAGAGAAGCGATAGAGCCATGAATCACTCACCCGAGAATGAAGGGACACGTGACGGGGAAGGCAGGAGAGGGCACTGGAGGTAGCACGGGCCCGGGCTCCCCCTGCATTTACCCGCCTCATTCTTCTTGCTGACTCACCCTCCCGGAGCCCCCAAACGTACTCCAACAACATCATCTCTGAGGTCATTGAGCTTCACGCAGTGTCTCAACATGGTGAAATCAGCATTAGAGGCATCACATAATATCTCTGCTCAAATCCTCCTTCCACCCTTCATAAGCCCAACTAGTTCCCAAAGGTATGCAGAATTGAGTGCTAAAAAGTGGGTTAAGGATATACATGATAACTTCACAGCACCTGTACTGTAAACCATAATGACCAAAAAAGAGAGAGAGAGAGAGAGAGAGAGAGAAGAAAAGTACCTCCCATAGAGGCAGGCAGGGGGATGAGAGGAAGGAGGGACACTGGGGACACTGGTAGTAGGAAACATGCACTGGTGAAGGGACGGGTGTTGGAACACTGTATGACTGAAATCCAGTCCTGGATAACTTTGAAACTGTTTATCTCACAGTGAATTAATACAATTTTTAATGATTCTAAATGTAAATTCCTTCCCCACAAAGATGTATTCAGTGTCCATCTCAGAGGTCATGCAGCTGCACGCATTCACTAGTGCCCGAGCATCCATCTGATGCTCTAAGAAGCATATGGAAAGACAGAATGGAGATTCTGAGAGGAAAACCCGCCCACTGTGAGTCAGACACTTTAACCCCACTTGCTTCTGAGAACAAACCACATTGAATTTAGCCAAGAAAACCAGTGATTCCTTTTTTAGTTTGCTTTTTGGGCCACAAAAATCACTGTATCACTGTCACTGTCTTCCCGTTCATCATCGATTTGCTCGAGTGGGCCCCAGTAACGTCTCCATATGTCCTGTCTCATGCTAGTAGAGCCCAAGGCATCTGCTTGCTCCAGGAACATAAAGAGCCTCAATCCATTCCGGAATGAGGTCTATAATTGTTACTGGTATTTGGCATATATATCAAATACAACACGGGTAGCTTGCCAGGCTCTGCTGTGCAGGTAGCATACTCTTTGTAGGCATCTCTAAGTCCAGCATTTATTGATGAACCACGCCGCCGCAAGCGGCCGAGCAAGCCAGGCGCTGATAGGCTGGTCTGCTGGGTGGAGGTCTGACGGACAGAAGTCTGGATGTGGAAAATGGAGGCCCTCATGGAGTGGGAGGTCGTCTCTGGCTTGTTCCGAGCTCTGCTGGGATGGTGGGCCAGGGCTAGAACCCACCATCCCTCCTGGGCGCCTCGTGAGCTGCCACAAAAATACTCAGGAATTACTCCGAGTGGGCTTGGGGAAACCATATAAAATAACTGGAATGAAACCCGGGTAGGCTGCGTGGAAGGCAAACCATGTCCCATCTCTGTACTATTGCTCCAGTCCCCAGAAAATTAGTGATTTCTTCTCCATGTTAGTGTCTGTGACCTCTATTGAAGTCAACCCCTGAGAAACTGATGGTGGAAAGATGTTGAACACAAACAAGCCATGACAGTCCCTGAAGAAGCCCCCCGTATTCCTACTGTTCTAACAGTGCACGCCCCAATCCTCGCAGTCAACTCCCCCAACCCCCCACAGTCACATTTTGGAATAGGCTATTTTCTATTTCCTCCTGGAGGCAAGGGGGGGGGGAGAGAGAGACAGAGAGAGACAGACAGACAGAATATTTTTATTAAATTTATTTAGAATGGAGTTTACAAGTACATGGTTAAAATATACGGCATTCGGCTATATATACATGAAAGGGAAACTGAGGCTCACTCCCCATGTGCTCTAATCCCACCCCCATCTCCTTCTCCTACACAGAGGGAGCCACTGCTTCACCTCCCCTTCAGCCCTGCCAGAAGCTGTATCTATTGTCTATCTCTCTATCAGCTATCTCACATGCTTATCCGAAACACATGGTAACAGAATACACAGCTTCCTCAACACAGTGTCCCTGGCAACTCTATAGACTGCTTACATTTCTGAAAGCCATACAGTGTTGAGACACGTGATTTACATGGGCATTCCCTTTTAGGGACAGTTTAAATACATAGCTGCATAATTCACAAAGTCTTTTTTTCTGGGAGGAGTGCACACCCAGCAGTGCTCTGGACTACTCCCAGCTTAGTGCTCTAATCTTCAGTCACTTCCCCAGACCCCACAGAGCCACTTCAACCATAACGCCTTAAGAGATAATTTAAAACATGATTCACTCATTTTTTTATCTTAATTCTCCATCTACCAAAAGACAAACATCTATGTAGAAGGAGTTATCAAGCCGAGATCCAACTGATAGCCATTGTCGAAAATCAATTAGTTTTCAAAATAGAATGCAATCTTAGCATTGACGTTATCATCTCTCTCCCCCACACACACAAACACTTCTTTTATTGGGGTTTCAGCCATTGGTACCAGACCATAAGTGAGCCAATCATGTGCTCTACCACTAATCCTCATCTCTGGCCCAGCATTCTCCTGTTTTAATGTAACATGGATAAATCACATCAAAATCAAGACACTCAGGACTGGGGAATGGTTGAGCACACAAAAGCATATGCTATGCATGAGCTGAGATGCAGATTCAAACCCCAGCACCACCTGTCCCCGCCCCCAGCTCCACTGGCCATTGTCAGAGACCCCAGAGCAGCAGTGGTGGGCACGAGGTTGGCTGCCTGTCTGGGCTGGAGCAGTTCTGCAGCCTTGGCCCTGAGCATCAAATCACTTGACATGGTTGGCTCAGTGACACCTGAAGTGACCTGAGTATCCCCTGAGCACTGCTTTGGGGGTCCCCCATCAAGATGGGGTGTATCTCTGAAACAAATGTGGTCTCCTTTTTGTCCCCTTCCCGTGTCCTGAGCTGCAGCAGATGAAGCCGCTGTAAGGGTTCCTCCGGACCAGGACAGGGACCCAGTCACCTCCACAGTTTTGGGCTGTCAGCTGACATTAGCATCTGAAATGCCTCTGTGATTCCCCTCTGTGACAGTTAGGGGTGAGGGGAGTGAAAGGCATTCACACTGGAGGGCTCCTAGAGTCAGAAGACAAACACCACCAGCTTGCACTCCCCCTCCCTGTCACCTGACCTCTCAGTCTCTCAAAACTTCTGACTTTGCAATCCCATGTTTAAAGGGAAGCAGGCCTTCCCAAGGCCACATTTATGGTTAGAAACGGCCTGACACAGTAGCCGCTCCTCCTTTGGGGAAACTTCCTTCCATTTGTCATTTGTCAGATATTTTTTGGTTTCCTTTTTACAGATTTGATCAAAGGGATTATATTTTTAATGCCATTTCTAAACTTACTGAACCTGTCCAGTGAGTTTAACAGTGAAAATGGCCAGTCCGGTGATTCTGGAAGAAGAGCAGCTGGTAAAACTAATCACTGTTGGATGTTTGTATCCCCCCCACCCCCCCTTCTTTACGGTCTCCCCTGGTGCCAGGAGATTGGTTTTCTGCACTGGAAAGCGGACAGAGGGTGCAGCTGCTGCCTCTGCTGGGTCGTGCAGAGACGAGGGCGAGGTGCGTGGCACAGAATTCATCTGCCAAATCTCCTGCAAAGTTAACCAGTTTGAGAGGGAGGAAGTCACAACCCAGGCTGGGGGAGAGTCTTTGTGAAGGAGAAAAGATTCTGTTTCTGGGAGTTGGGTCTCTTTAGACTCACTTGTTCCATCTGTTCTAAGCAGGATGATCACACTCCAACCTTGTGATACCCTGCCTCACTCCTGAAAGTTACTGACAAAAAAATGAACTGCAAGGATACATTGCTAAAAATAACAACAACAATAATAATAACAACAACCAAAACGATATGCTTCTGAATGCAGAGAAGTGCTTGAGCCCTATCTCCTCTCCGCCAGGTGCTGCGTCCATCCTCTCTGCCAAGTGTCGTGTCCATCCCTCTCCTCCAGGTGCTGCATCCATCCTCTCCATCAGGCGCCGTGTCCATCCTCTCCACCAGGCGCCGTGTCCATCCACACCACCAGGCGCAGTGTCCTTCCTCTCCTCCAGGTGCCTGCATCCATCCTCTCTGCCAGGTGCCGTGTCCATCCTCCCTCTCTGCCAGGTGCCGTGTGTCCATCCTCTCTGCCAGGTGCCGTGTCCATCCTCTCTGCCAGGTGCTGTGTCCATCTTCTCTCTGCATCACCTCATCCTCTTTCCTCAAAGCCAAATGACAAGACGCATGGTCTCATTCATTGATTGAATGACAAGGCACTTGCTCTCGTTTACTCTGACTTGTGGGTGGGAAAACCCGAGGCTCATCAGTACAGTGCTCTTCAGCAGGGATCTGGGAACTAAGAGGCACCGAGATATTCTCTCACTCCCTCGGGCCTTCAAACACACCCCCAGGAAACTCCTTTCTCAGAGAGGCTCTGAAGAGGTCTGTGCTGGATTCCCAGTAGCAATCCGGGAGGCCCGATGCTCAGCTCCTTTCTCGGGGACTGTCTGTGCCCATGTGGCCCGCACCCTTCTCCTCCACATTGCTCTTTTTTTTTTTATCTTTCACTTTTTAAAATTTTTTTGGTTTCTTTTTTTTAAAAGTATTTTATTATACCACAGTGAGATATACAATTACAAAGATATACAATTAAAAAGTTCATATTTGGGGGGCGCTCTGCTACAGGCCCTTCCTCTCGCAGTGGCTACCATCATCGCTGCCACTCTGATTCTTTGCTTTATTCACCCCTCATCCCCATGGCCTCCTAATATTTATCTGACCTCCAGCAACACTCAGCCACTGTTCACCCCAGGCCTTGCTGCGGGCAGAGCACGGGTCACCACAGCCCTGGGCCAGAGACCGCACCTCACCCAGGACACAGTTCTTGACACCCCTAAGGCTTCTGCTTTCTTGCTCTTTTCTCTCACAAATAGACCTTTAGCAATATTTATTTATTTTTTAAAATTTCATTTTTATTCTGGGGTTAGGGTAGAAGGAGGGAAATTGGGGACATTGGTAGTGGGAAATGTGCACTGGTGAAGGGACAGGAGTTGGAACTTTGAAACCCAATCATGAACAGCTTTGCAATTATGTATTTAATTATGTATTTAATAACAGTGGTTTTATTTTTTTAAAATGTAATTTTATCTGGGAGGGGAACACTCAGGACTTACTCCTGGCTCTCTGCTCAGTGCCTGCACCTTGAGGGGCTTGGGGAACCCTATGTGGTCCAAGGGATCAAACCTGGGTTGGCGACATGCAAAACAGGCAATTACTATGCTATTACTCCAGCCCGTGATAATCATGTTTAGCTAATTACTTTTTAAACTTTAATTTTTCAATTACTTTAAATTACAATAGGCAACAGTCTATGGTGCCTATGAGAACAGGCATAAAGAACAGTCGTAGGATCCAAGTTGAACAAATGTACACAGCACCACAGTATACAAAGGATTTCCATTCTTTCATGCCATGTTTCAGGTTTGCCCACTCCCAATGCATAATTCCTGCCACACACAAACTACTCCCTAGAACTCTCTGCCCTTGTCCTTTAAATCACATAAAATGCAACTATGTCACAGGAACTCCTTATTTTGTGTAAAACTGTCAGTCTACCCTTTTCTACTGAAGAGTACCACTCCATTGGATGGATGTTACACCGACTGTTAATCCAATTATTAGCTGAGAGCATTTGTATTTTTTCTGGGTTTTGATGACTAAGAACAAAGCTGCAGTAAACCTTTGTGCATGGGTTTGTATTTTTGTTTTGTGTGAACATGGAATTTCATTTTACTCATGTACATTTCTAGGACTGGAAGTACTGGTACAATTGTGTTTAATTTTATGAGTAAATGTCAAACTTCTTTCCAAAGTGATTGTGATGTTTTTCATTTCTGCCAGCAGTGTATGTTCTAGTTGTTACCCAGTCCTGTAATCACTTGCTACTGTCAGGTGGTTTTTCTGGTGAGCATTTGTAGCTATTCTGATAGATGTATGGTGCCCCCTCCTCAGAGTTTTATGGAAATACCTTGAAGACTAATACTATCTCCCCCACAGGCTTAGTTACAATCATGTATCTTCTATTGAACATTTAGAATTCAAGTTGTGTATTTTTATGAATTTTATAATATGGAAATATATTAATTTTAAGTAAATAAAATGTTTATTTGAAACTTAAACATCCCAAAAAGGCAGTAGACTGCAATTATATAGATCACACAGGATGAATTAATATTATTAATTCATTCAAAAGACATAATCACCTACCATTTACAATGTCTTATAGTAGATACTATGGAAACAACACAGCAAACAGCTTTCCAATAGAACCGTTTATCAGATTTTGCTCCTCACAGCTAAACAAAACCAATACGGTAAGAAGAGGTAATTTTGGAACAAGATTAGTGTATCATTTTAGAACAGGGCTTCTTGTATTGTGATCCCTGAAACAACCAGAAGTGCCTAGGAATTTGCTAGAAAGCAATGAAATCATAAAGGCTGGGAAGGGATCTTGAAATCTCTGTATTAGCAAGCTCCAAATTCTGCTGTACATGCAAGTTGGAAAACCACCCTTTGAGAGCAAGGGAACTTCTGGAGGCATCTTCAAGAGGAAGTAAGTGGGGAAAGTTTCACTTACAGCTTAATTTTTTACATCCATGCATTATTGAGCAGTTTCTTTTTTTTCTGAATTGTATCCCCTACTCTACAGACTTGAAAAACTGGTACATAAAATAGCCTGAGACTTTGGAGATCATTCCTTAGTGGTGTATTCTGAAGTCAAACACAGCCAGTCAGACCAGAGAAGCAAGTTCCCTCCTCCTCACCCCATTTCCTTCACAGCACTGCACTACTCATGGAAGGAACCAGAAGGCCCTCATGGAAGAAAACCCAGCAGGTCCTCACAGAAAGAAGCAGCAGGCCCCTCAAGAAAGGAACCAGCAGGCCCTCAGGGAAGGAACCAGCAGGCCCTCAGGGAAGGAACCAGCAGGCCCTCCACAGAGAACAGAAACAGAGTAGCAGGCCCAGTCAATTTTAACAGAATAACCTCACTACAGTACTTCTCTCCTGATCCAAATTTTTTCTCTAAAGAGAAAAAATAAATACTTTTCTTTATACTTTTCTTGTTCCCATTCCATATGCATTCCTGAGCACTGGGAAGCTCGGGTTAGTCATTTTACCTTGCACAATGGTCTAGAAAGGATTTCAGAGTTAACATCTTTTCAGGAGAAAAACCGTGAAGTGAGGGAAAATTTAACCTTTTTAAATCATTTAACCTAATTCCAGCACAACTCCTTTGCTCTGATATGATTCTGCTTATTTTCTAGGAGGACAAGTATCTACTTATCTTGTGTACATGTAAAACCTTTGCCATCCACTCTTACCAAAAAGCAAGATGCAGTTTACCAGAATAGCCACACAAATAGCTAGAGTGAAAGGTGGACTGGATAAGTGCTTTGTGAGATACAGAAGCACACTACTAAAGCTATTCTAAAGTTTCAAGGATGGCATCTATCTTGACACTGCTCTGACTAATGCATATTATTTTGAAAAGTAGAGATAATTAAGGATCGGATTCCATTCTAGAAATACACTCCATGAAACTAAAAATACACATCAATGAAAAACTTGTATAAGAATATTCACAGCAGGGTCAGGGAGAGAGCTCAAGTGGTAGAGCATACAAGCCTGATTGCAGTCCCCATCCCACCCACTCCCAGTACCGCACCACTAGGCACAGCATCACCAGAAATACCCTGTGTCCCGATCCCAGCTCAGTATTGCTGGGTGCGGCCCTCCCTCATTTTCTACAAGAATGCTCATAACATCATTAGACAGATGCAAAAGTCAAACTCATCAATACTCAGTGAATAATGAAAAGCAGCATGTTCATATTATCTGACCCAGAAATGAATGAAGCCCTGATACATGCTAAGACATGTGTGGACCATGAAACTAAAGGAAATCAGATATAAAAAGGTCACAGATTATATGATTTCATTTAAATAATTAGGATGAGCAAATCCAAGAGCAGAGTAAAAGTTACCAGAAGCAGGAGGAGGAGAGAGTAAGTGTAAGTTTTCTTTACAGGTGATGAAAATATTCTAAGATCAGATTGAGAGGATATCTGTGAAACTCAATGAAAGTCCTGAAAAATCACTAAAGTAGGGCTGAGAGAGAGTGAGGGGTTAAGGTACTTGTCTTACATATGGCATGTGGCTGTGAACCTGGTTTGATACCAGAGTCAAACACCCAGACACCACCAGCAGTGATCCCTGAACACAGTTGGGTGTGGTCCAAAAGCCAAACAAACCCACTGAAGTGTATAGTTCAAAAAGGTGAAAGTTCAGGAGCATTAAAAAGATACGTTTTGAAATTGTGAAATTTACCTGCAAATGGATGGACATGGAGACTATCATGCTGAGTGAAATTAGTCAGAAGGAAAAAAGACAGATATAGAATGACTGCATTCATTAATAGGATATAAATATATACCAGTGTTTAACTGAGTGTGGGCAATGGTAATGTCAGACTAGAACTCACCATTGAACATACAAAAAGAGGCATAAATGTCTCTTAAACCCTAAATGTCTGCATGGCTAGCCTCAATGTGTAAAAAGAAGGGGGAGAGAGATGCCGAGACAGAAGAGACAGAGAGAGAAAAGAGGAAAAGGGGGTACCTGCTACTGAGGCAGCCTGGGGGTGGGCGGAAGGGGGTGTGGGGACACTGGTGGTGGTGATGGGGGCACTGGTGGAGGGGGATGGGTGCTGGAAACTGTATTACCAAGAACCAATTATGAACACCTTTGTAATTGTGTGTTTCATGGTGGTATAATAAAAAATATTTTAAAAAAGAAAAAAAAGGTGAAAGTTCAATGGAATACTATGCAGCTTTTAGGAAAAAACGAAGTTATGAAATTTGCCTATAAAGGGATGGAAATGGAGAGGATCATGCTGAGTGAAATTAGTCAGAGAAAAAAACAGATAAAGAATGACTACATTTATTTGTGGGATATTTAAAAAAACAGTATGATACCAATGGATCAGGAGGTCTTATCAGTGGTGGAATCTACCACAAGTGTGTGGGAGTCAGAGGTTAGGTATAATGTGATAACAATTATTGGAATGATAATACCAACTGCAAAGGGATATACATGATAACCTCTAAATGCATGTATTGCAAGCCACAATGTATAAGAGAAGGGAGAGAGAAAGAGAACGAGAGAGAGAGAGAGAAGAGGCAAAGTGCCTGCCATAGAGGCAGGCTGGGGGATGGGGGAGAAAAACAGTGGGCATTGGTGGTGGGAAATAGGCACTGGTGGAGGGATAGGAAGGGAACACTGTATATTTGAAACCCAAACATGAACATCTTTGTAATCTTGTAATTACAAAGATTAAATTTTTTTGTAATCTCACGGTGGTATAATAAAAATTTCTTTAATGTGAAAGTTGTAGTGTGTGAATCAGATATCAATAACTCTGTTACCTTGGGGACTGATAGCACAGCCAGTAAGATGGTTGCCTTATAAGCTGACCACTCAGGTTCTAACCCTGGTACTACATATGGTCTGCTGACACCATCAGGAGTGATCTCAAGTAGAGAACCAGGAGTAATCCCTAAAAACTGTCAGGTACAGCACTGCACCCACAACCCACCCCATGCACCACAACAAAATGTTACTTTTAACAGAAAAAAAATGGAAGGTTAAGCTTCTTCTTAGAGAACAATTCTAGTATGGGTAAAACCAAAAGTAGGATAGATGCCTTTAAAGCTCTTAAATGAGCCTGTTGAGAAAAGAGGCTAACACAGAATTCATTCCAGAGTAGGAAGGCTCGGCCAATCACCTCAGAGGTTGCAATATGACAGGAGGTGGCCAAAAGCCTTTCTTTAGTGCTTTACACTAGGGTGTTCCCTATGTGAGAAAACTTTACATCCTCAGACAAGGTCTTGCTAACAACCTACTAAAAAGGAAAATAATTCAATCAGCCCACACTCCACAAAACTTCCACTGTGTTTTCCCTTTTTTGGAGGGTGGGGAGGTGGGGGAAGTGTATCTGGCTATGTGAAGGTCACTCCTGACTCCATACACTGGTGTCACTGCGAGTGACCATGTAGCATTAGAGATTGAACTGGACTCTGCATGCAAAGCAACACTCCAGCCCTCTGCACTTCTGCCACTCACAGTAATATTTTATAAACAGATGTGACCACTAGCTGTGATACTATTAGAAAAAGAAACACTTTAAACAAGAGTTTATCAAAATCACTTTTCAAGGGGGAAGGGACCGTATTTCATACATACCCAGAGAGAACAAAGGGGGAAATTCTGGTTAGTGTGGCCATACTCCCATTAAAATAAAGGAGTGAGGGCTTAAAGAGAAGAAAGAGCTAAAACTCTCCCTGAAAAGTGCAGGTATCACACATCTAAACTTATGACTTAGAAGTAAACCCAGAATAATTCAAAATTCTAAAACTAGCACAATAGTTTAAAAATAATGGTATGTCCAGGAACACAATGAAAATCATATTTTCTGTTTAATGACACAGATGAATTAGCATGATGGGTGCCGTGTTATTAGAATTATGCTCATGAGAAATCATTATTAAAGTATTGTAACTCCTCAAAATAAAAATTAAAAAATAAAAAATGACACAAAAACAAAAATAAATAAAAGAACCCACACCAAGGGGAGCCTGGCATCTAGGCCCTGCAGCATTAGTCACCAGTGATGTCTCCCATGCCAGGCATGTGCTCCCCACCCACTGGTCTAACATCTTAAACTCAGGTGTGTTTAAGCTCCCAGAAGTAATAATAAGCTACATAACCTCTCTGGTAAGGAATTTAGAATGGAACTGTTAAGGATGCATAAGGACCTCAAAGAAGCAATGGAACACACAGCTAATAAAATACAAGAGAACATGAGAACAGAAGTGAGGAAAATGCAAACAAAAATTAAGTAGAAATGACAGATCTGAAAAACTTGGTGGTAAAACAAAAACTGTGAGGGAAGGTCTCAGCAGCAAAGTAACAGCTGTGGAGGACAGAATCAGGGAGCTCCAGGACAAGGCACAGACTCTCTAGGCAACAGCAGAGGTCTGAAAAGAGCCTCAAAACAAGTCAACAGATAACAAGAGAACATCAGGATGAAATAAATGAGTAATGTAAGAATCTTTGGGTCCTAGGGTAGAGGAAGAAAACCCGATGAAAAAGCAACTTCTTTGTTGCTAAGAAGTTCCTAGAGAGGCAGAGTGCATGTACTCAGATCCAGGAGGACCAAAGGGTAACAGCTAAAAAAAATCCAAATGAAAATACTCTAAGACACACCCTAATCAGAATGATGAAAATCATAGATAGAGATAGAATACTGAAAGCAGCAAGATCAAAGAAGGAAATTACCTACAAAGGGAGCATCCTTAAAATTCACACGCCGACTTATCAGATAAAACCCACCAGGCCCAACTGTGGTGGAATACTGCACCTGCAGAAAGATGGAAAAAAATCACACAACAATAATCTCTCTCAATGTCAATGGGCTAAATGCATCAATTAAGAAACACAAAGTGGGGAGCCGAGCTATAGCCCAGCGGGTAGGGTGTTTGCCTTGCACGCAGCCAGCCTGTGCTGGCCCGGGTTCAATCCCGGCATCCCATATGGTCGCCCGAACACGGTCAGGGGTAATTCCTGAGTGCAGAGCCAGGAGAAATCCCTGGAGCATTGCCGGGTGTGACCCTCCCCCAAAAAAAAAAAAAAAGCAAAAAAAAAAAGAAACAGAGTAGCAGAATGGGATTAGAAAACTGAACCTTTGCTGCCTGCAAGAAACATACCTGAACACCCAACCAAAGCACCTAAAATACTTTTAAACAACTGCTAATAGACTTGAAGAAAGGCATTGATAGTAACAGTAGTTTGGGGATTTCAACAATGCTTTGACATCTCTCAAAACATCATCCAGATCGAGCTCAGCAAAGAAATATTTTATTTGAAGGAAGTAAAAGAAGAGAAGGGTTAGTAGATTTATAGGTCTTTTCATCCCAGAAAGGAAAATACACTTTCTTCTCCAGTGCCTCCATAAAATTAAGAGGATAGAAATTATATTAACTATCTTTTCAGATCATGACTCACTGAATATAGAGTGAATCACTCACAAAAATAGAGAATTAAATCAAACACCTTAAAATTAAACATATCTCTACCTATCAACCAGTGGTTAAAGATAGCACTATTAACAATAGCCAGAACCTGGAAACCATCAGTATTCCCAAGAACTGATGACTGGATAAAGAAACTGTGGTATCAGAATGGGAAAGAATATTCACCCAATACCCATCTGATAAGGGGTTAATATCCAGGATATATCAGGCACTGGTAGAACTTTTACAAGAAGAAAACAAACAACCCCATCAAAAAATGGGGAGAAGAAATGAACAGAAACTTCCAGCAAAGAAGAAATTCGAGTGGCCAAAAAACATATGAAAAAAATGCTCATCATCACTAATCATCAGAGAGATGCAAATCAAAACAACAATGAGATACCACTTTACACCACAGAGACTGGCACATATTCAAAAGAGCAAGAACAACAAGTGCTGGCGTGGATGTGGGGAAAAGGGGACACTCATCCATTGTTGGTGGGATTGCCGGCTGGTACAGCCTTTCTGGAAAACAATATGGACTTTCCTCCAAAGACTAGAAATTGAACTCCCATTTGACCCAGCCATACCACTCCTGGGAATCTACTCTGGGAAACCAAAAATATGCAGCGGAAACACCATCCCTACTTTTATGTTCATAGCAGCATTATTCACAATAGCCAGAATCTGGAAGCAACCAGAGTGCCCGAAAATCGATGACTGGATAAAGAAGCTTTTGGTACATCTACACAATGGAATACTATGCAGCTATTAGGAAAAATGAAGTTATAAAATTTGCCAATAAATGGATGGACATGGAGAAGATTATGTTGAGCAAAATTAGCCAGAAGGAGACAGACACAGAATGACTGCATTTATCTGCATAACATGAAATATATATGTACATATTAAGATACCAATATCCAAGGTCAAGTGAAACCTATATCAGGAGGTCTTGTCAAAGGTGGAAATTATCACAAACGCATGGGAGTCAGAGGCTAGGGTAAGACAGAAAATGGAACAGTGTGCTAACAATTGTCAAGGGTACTAATGCCAACCTAGAACTGAGCATTAAATAGAGGCAAAAAAGATACACATGACATCCCTTTAATGTATGTTCTGTAATCCATAGTCTGGGGGGGAAGGAAAAGAGAAAGAGAGAGAAACGGAAAGAAATAAAGAACCTGCCATGGAGCTGGGCTGGGGAGGGGGAGGGAACCGGGGACGTTGGTGGTGGGAGATGGGCACTGGTGGCGGGATGGGTGCTGGAACCCTGTATGACCAAAACCCAAATATGAACATTTTAATTGTATATCTTTGTAATTGTAAAAATAAAAAATTAAAAAATAATAAAAAAAAGAAACTGTAGTACATCTACACAATGGAATACTATGCAGCTGTTAGGAAAAATGAAGTTATGGAATTTGCCTATAAATGGATGGACATGGAAAGGATCATGTTGAGTGAAATTAGTCAGAAGGAAAGAGATAGAATGACTTCATTTATTTGCATGGCATAAATATATCAGGTGGTCTTACCAAAAGTGGAAATTAGCACACATGTGGAGTCAGAGGTTAGTTAAGACAGAGAAGGGAATATGTGTGAATAAATGTCGAAAGGGCTAATACCAACCTAGAACTGAACATTAAATACAGGCCAAAAAATGCACATGATGGTTTCTAAGTGTATGAAGTAACCCACAATGTGTAAGAGAAGGAAAAGAGAGAGGGGAGAGATAAAAGAGATAATATATTAATTTCATCCTAGAATATATAAAATAAAATTTTGTGCATATTATTTATAATATATATTTTTTTTTTCAATTTTTTGATACCTTGGCAAACGAGACAGCATCCCTGATTCTGGAATAGAGACCAAGGTCAGAACTTCACCCTTCTCTCACTTGAGTGAGGCGTGATATTCCAAGCATAGCTCTTTTGATTCCTCTCTGGGAGACCCCGAATAGCATTCTCATCCTGCTTTCGTAGGGCCCCAGGTCTCTGAAGTATATGTTAATGCACGGAGAATGGTGGAGTCAAAGAGATGTGCTAGTAGTCAAAGGTTCTTTGTCCTTTTAGCTATTTCTTCGATGCTTTTGAAGGCATTCCATGCCGCTCTCTTTCTTCTGTGCAGCTCAGGTTTTAGGTCATTCATCATGTTGACTTCTCAAGCTAGGTACACATAACTGCTGCAGTCAGAGATGTCTGTTCCATTGAGAGTGAATGGGGCCTCTGGAACTATTTCATTTTTCATGATCATAGTTTTGTTCAGATTCAGCGGTAGATCTATCTTTCCACATTCTCAATCAAAGTCAGCCAACATTTGTGCCGCTTGGCTAATGTTTGGTGTTATTAGAATCATGTTATAGGTGAAGCGGAGGTGGTGTGTAGTTGCCTACCATCTATCTTCACTCCCATTCCTTCCCATTCTAATTGTTGTATGATGTTCTCGAGGGTGGTGCTTAAGAGTTTTGGTGAAATGGTATCACCCTGCTGAACCCCCCTCTTTTAACATCAAGGTATAGAAAATCAGATGGGCTTGACATGTAATGCGATTTGGAAACAACTGCTGGACTAGAGCCATTACTGACTGAATCCCACGGGATGCCAAAAGATCACGTGGCCACCCACCTACAAGATGGTCAGTCTTCTTCATCAAGACCCTGAAGGAGGTGCCGGAGCGATAGCCCAGCGGGTAGGGAGTTTGCCTTGCACGCGCCGGCCTCTGCTGGCCGGGTTCTATCCCGGCATCCCATATGGTCCCCCGAGCACCGCCAGGGAGTAATTCCTGAGTGCAGAGCCAGGAGAAACCCCTGAGCATCACCGGGTGTGACCCAAAAAGGCAAAAAAAAAGACCCTGAAGGAATGGTTTGAGGCTCTTCATATTCCTGAAGCAACCAGATGCCATTGGGCTACATTGGCACGTGATAGGGTCAAATGGAAATGTTACTGGCACCCACTCGAGCAAATTAATGAGTAACAGGATTCAAGTTATCAAGTGATATATGTAATACTTAAATAAATTATAATTTTATCTGAGTAGATAAATGTTAATAGATTGGATGGAATTAAAGATCATTTTGCTCCTTTTATTACAGCTCAGATTAATGTTATCTATTACTCACTGTATCACTGTCTTCCCATTGTTCATCGATTTACTTGAGTGGGCACCAGTAATATCTCCATACGTCCTGTCACTTTACGGATAAAACTGCCGGGGTTTCGGTTCGTGCGAAATGGAGATATTACTGGTGCCCACTCTACCAAATAGATGATTAATGGGAAGATAGTGATAGTGATAGTGATAGTGATAGTGAGGTCCTGTCACAAGCATGTAGCCCAAGGGCATCTGCTTGCACCAGGGACAGGAAGAGCCTCAAACCATTCTTCAGGTCATGGAATTGAGATCCATAATTGTTACTAGTTTTTGGCATAACAAATAAAACATGGGTAGCTTGCCAGGTAGCTTGCTGAATGTTATCTATTACCATGACTATATAGCCCTGGTTTGGAAATTATGTCAATAAAGCTGCCCTTTGGCACAATTTCTTCAGAAAATATATTGGACATTTCTGTTAAAACCAAACATAAATATGGCATATAAACCAGCAGTCTCACTTGGAAGTATCTGCTCAAGAGAAATGAAACCATGATTTTCACACTGAGATTTAAACTTGAATGTTCTCAGCAGCATTATTCAGATTAGTTTAAAAGAATGGAACCAAGTCAAATGCCCAATTGATGAGCAGACGAAGTATGCCGAACTCCTATAAAGGAAGGCTGCTCAGCAACCAAAAGAGAAGCATGATGACACACACCACGTCTATCACTGTGGTGTGACTAGGTGACTCTCCAAAATATTGTTCTAATGGAAATAAACTAGACACAGAAGACTACTCATTTGGAATTTTATTTACAAAGAATCAGAATGGGAAGAGAATTAACTGTTAATGAGTATAAAGAATCTCATTGAGATACTAAACATGCTATGATAATTGTATGATAATTGAAGGGCTATGATAATTGAAGGGCTTTCTTTTTTTTTAAAAAATCACTAAATTGCATGCTTAAAACTGTCAAGTTTTATAAGCAAAAAACATTTCAACAAAGTTTTAAAGATTTTTCTCAGAATTGAGATTTAGGCCTAGGTGAAGGGATAAAACCACATTTAAAAGGCAAAATGGCTCTTAGACCAACAAAACTTGACTATACCTTGGCTACAAGTCATTAAAAGGGAACATTGGTAGTGGAAGCTGTGCACTGGTGAAGGGACAAGTGCTGGAACATTTTATGACCGAAACCCAGTCATGAACAACTTTGTAACTGTGTACTCACTGTGATTCCATTAAAGAAACAAGTCATTTAAAATTTCTACAAGAGTATGCTATTGTAATGGGTGAACTATAGACAAAAAGTGTATTGTTCATTAAATCTTGTCAGTGTGAGGTTGTATTAGGGTCCTAGACTCCTGTAAGAAGAGAGGAGAGCAGAGAAAAGAACTTGGCTGACAGCTGGATGATTTCTTGATGCCTGTTTTTCAGCAACAGGGCAGCAGTTGCTGGTTAGTGCCCACTCAGCTTTGTTGTAGGATATGGTGACACTGCGATGAATCCATGTCCTTGGCCTCAATGAATCAACAAGCCTCAACATTCAGGTGCCACAACTGTTTCTGTGGAAAGCTGATGTTTATTTACTCCAATGACAAACAGGCTTCAGAGTCTGAGGGCAGAAAACCTGAGAGTGGAGGGGATGAGACCCACCTTAAGCTCTTTGTCCTGGAGAGTAGGGAGTGCAAGAGGCTTCCTACTTTCCTGATGTGACATTTGCTTAGAATTTAACTGGAATGGGCCATGTAAGATAGTAATGAAATAATGGATAAAAAAGTAAACTTGGAGTCAGGTTGTGTAACTTTTTTGAATATCACTTACCCTCTGTCTCAGTTATCTCATCTGCAAGACACAGATACTGACAGTAACTTCCTGACAGGATTCTAAGGTAGTAAATGAGATCACATGCATCAAGCTCTTATTACAGAGTAAATAATCTGAGCACATGTAAACAATCACTCTTAATTCATTTGGCATCCTATTCATATTTTTGTTTTAAATACTTTTCTTGTGATGAAGATACATCATTTCTGTTCTTAATCAGGAAAAAGTATGTCGTTCAAAAATCCAATATAAATATGACTTCTGTTCAACCAGCAAAGGAAGAAGATGGAGGAAGGTGCAAAAGGGGGGCAGGGGGGTAATTCAGAAGACAGACAGAGCCGGTCTGTTTAACAGGAGCCATCTGGAGACCACTGCAGAACTAGATCTATAAAGGTTTTTCTCTTGAACTGCTTTGGCCTACGTTTCATCTCAGCATCTTGTCTTGTTCATGGAGGGACAGTCAGAGGAGAAGAGAAGGAACAATCCAATGGCATAGTGAGGCAGGTGGGAGGTAGCAGTGGCCCTTTGCCACCTTCCTGTGCATTCCACCACCAAGGACCTCTCCATCTGTGGGTTCAGACAGAGCTCAGGCATAATGAGACAAGATGGAATTCCTGTTCTCAGTAGCTCCTGATCAGCTTTCTGCCTTGTGGACAGCTTCCAAACATCTCTCCACAGTTCAGTTAATTTTCAGACAAAATATTGGTTGATATGGAAACAATAAACATTCACCTGATGTAGGCAGGCAAACTGGGTGTCCCAAAGACCATGAAGTTTCACCCTAAAGCTGTCCAGAGTCAGCTTGGTCATGGGAAACCGGAACCAAGACTTGATGAGACCCATTAATCCTCAGTAAACCTTGAGGAATCTGGATCAACCTGCCTCAACCCAGCCCCTAATCCAGTTATATTCCAGAACAGAAGATCCAGTAGGAACAGAGGTCAAAGAAAAGGAGATTTTCAAAGAAGACCACTCCCAAAGTCTACTCCTTTTGGCAATGACCCTAGCAATGGACCTTAACGTAGGTTGAGGCCCACACATGGCAGAGCACATGTGGTGTTCAACCACAAGTGTCGCCCGCATCTCCCCCTCTTGAGATGTGTACTTTCTCTCACTTTCCATCCTCCTTCCCTCCTGAAAGCCTCCATAATAAAATCTGTTTTACTTCACTGCTCATCTACTCCTGAAAATTCTTTTCTTTGAGGAAGACAAGAACCCTGAGGAAACCCTGGGTGAAGCCTAGGACTGATTTTCCTTTCCTCAAAAGAGCAATTCCTTGCTCCAGCCTGTCTCCATGGCTCCCAAGAAATCTCAGGTGGTGGGGATCAACTCCTGTGCCTAGAGATCAAGTGGACATCAGGTGTGGCTTGGCGGCCACCTCGTGGGGCTGGTGGAGCTCAGGTCCATGCCGTACAGGGGGCTCATCGCAGATTTTATCAGTCCTTGACCTGCCCATCGGGTCCTGGGTGGCAGAGGCAGCTGGGGGAGAAAGTGAACATGTCTCTCTCTATCCTGCCTCACATAAGCCACCCATAGGACCCACCAACATCACACCCATTGACTATGTCTGAGACATGGAGATGCAGCCACTCACTCGTATGTGGCCACAGCTTGGTCATGGAGCCCTAGGGTGAGATGCTTGCAGGAGGACTGAAGGCTGGGGGAGAGATTCTAAGCCTAGTGGGGTAAAACTCCATGACCTGCTCCAGGAGCAGGGTGAGGAGAGCTGAACACAAGCACTGGTCAGGAGATAGTTTCATTGAGCTTGGTGACCCGGAAGGGAATAAGCTACCTGACGAGTTCTAGACTCAAGCTTTGAAACCAACAGAGTGGCTACCATGCTTGCTTCCTCCTCAGTCTCTCTCTCTCTCTCTTTTCTCTCCCCTTCCTCCCTCTTTTGCCCCAAATGACAGTTATCTTCAATTTCATATTAATTTTGAAGAAAGTCAAAGGGGAACCAAAAGCAATCTTTGCTGCTTCCACACCAGTGAAAACCTTGAAGGGCTCAGGGATCCCAGGGAGGCACCTGCTTTAGGGCCTGGAGACTAAGCAGGAAATCGCCAGCACACTGGAGACTGGGTCCGGAGATAGAGCTGTGATTAAATCTTGATAGTTTTTTTGCTTTAAGAGCTAAAGAGTGGATGTAAGCTCTTGTTTTCCCTGTTACAGAGAGGGTCTTTGGAAATCCCTGCTTAATCAGGATCTTGATGAGCATATTCCCTCTCTGAGGACCAAGACCCTCAGGAAGAGCTCATGGGAGGCGGCGTCAGGCTCACTCCCGACTGGCCCATCCCTGCCACTTCCCTGGGTCCAGTTCTGAGAAGCAGCTGCTTCATTAGCTGATGATCTTGAGGTAATTGTTTGCCACTTCAATTATGAACATTGAATCCCAATCCACACAGCCCCAGAGGACAAGAGGCAAAAGCCGGTCAGTGGTAAATGGCTTCCATACCTTTAGGGGAAACTAGCATTTCCTTATTAATAAATTATCTGTTCTACTCTAAGGTCACAGACCCCAAAGTGAAACAGTCTGTCCAAGATCACAGGTCTCTGTGAGACACGTAGTGCCAGGAGCAGGGGCACAGAGGTGGGGGTGGGGAGGTAAGAGAAGAGTATGTTCACATTATGCCGGGACCCACCACAAGACTCCAGATGCTGGGAGGGGAAGCATTGGCTGCTTTTATTTCACATCTTGGTGTTTCAGAATATGAGAAAGAATCTTGGGAGTGCAAGTAAACAGAGATCACAGAGCCAAGGAGGTGGGTTGGAGAAAGGCCAGGGGCTGAGCACCTGCCTTGTGTGCAGTCAGCCCTAGCTCAATACCTGACACCACATATGGTCCTAAGCATTACCTGGAAGGATCTCTAAGCACAGAGCCATGAACAAGCCCTGAGCATTTCTGGAGTGGCCCCAAACCTCCAATGAATAAGTAAACAAGCAAAGAATGGCAGTATTTCAAATCCAGACATACCCTGGGTAACAAAGAGAATGGAGAAGTGAAAAGACTCTCATTGGATGCAATGTACTAGAATTAATGCCTGAAGAGATGCTAATCCTTCATTCTGTCCCTAAGTCTCATTAGCATCTCACTCAATGCTCTGGACCCCACCTCTCCTATTTGTTTAAAGGTTCTCAGCTCCCCCTGCTCTGTTGTCTAGGCTGGTATGAGCTGAGACCCACGGGCGGGCACAAGCCTGTCATAAAACTCCACACGCACTTCAGATGGCCCTGTGACATGCTGAGTGTCTGGACGCCTGACTCAGAATGATGTCCAACATTCAAATCATTCTTAATGATTTGAATTCATTAAATCAGGGCACTAGATTCCTTCATATCTATCTCCAATCTCCCATTCATCTCCAAAGTGAATATCAGCACCTTTCTCATTTAGAAGATGAAGAAATTGAAGTAAAATGCTAAGCTCCCTGCCCTGGAGGTCAGTGGTACAGAAAGGCAATGGAAGCCAAAACTAAGTCCGCATACACACACCAGATATTTATTTCCTCATGGAGAGAAACTCCAGTCTGTCGTTCAGACTTAGTCCAGTACCCCTCCACTACGCAGTCTGAAAAATGCCCAGCTGACCACACTCATGCCAGAGGAATGGAATTCCTGGTCCTGAAACGCCCAGTCAGCAGGGCTTCAGTGCTCCCCTAGTTGGAACCTGCAGACAGAAAGGGTGGTGAAGGGGTTAGGAAGATAAGGCAGGACTTAGGGTTCTCCCAGGCATGAACCAGCCTTACAGTCTCACAAATCAGCAAGTGGCTTACTCTGCTCAATTTCATTCCAAACAAATCCATTAAAAAGCACAATCTTAATGAATATTTTATACAGTTATGACATACTGAGTCACATTTAGGAGGGACTCTTACTATAAAGGCTGAGACAATGAACTACTGAAATAGCCAACTAATCATCCAAACCAATAGAAAATATAAATCTGGTCAGGGGATACCATAACTTTACACACACACACACACAGAGCTATATATTTTCTTCTTGTTGATTTAAGGCTCTTTTTTAATTTCTTCCACTCTACTTACTATGTTCAAACGCTGTCAAGTCATCTACAAAGGGCACCAAAGAGGTGTCTTTTAATTGGTTTTTCCCTTGGTCTCTTCATAGCTTCTGAAAACAGTCAATTTACAGACGTGTCTGTTCTCTTAAATCAGTTCTATTCTTGACCCTGCAGCAAAATATATGTATGCACACCCCAACCATACACAAGTATGAAAACATGCCTTAATCTGCTCCCCAGAAACAGGAAGTGAAGTGGAATCCTGGGGACACAGTCAATGACATACCATGTACAATGATGCTTCTCCAGTCCTGTATCTCCCAGGGAAACCCGGTAGGCTCAAGGACTAGTGAGAGAGGACTGATCTACAAATTGGGGAGCGGCGACTGGTCTGTGTTTTGAGACACAAGTTCTATGACTTGGACAACTGGAATGAATAGGCCGAGCTCTGTAGCTCTGCCCTTGTTGACTTCGCCTGATATTTTTAGGAAATTTAAACTCATTGTTAACAGTTAACAATCTGGAGATTTTTGCAAACATTTATGACCTCTCTTGAGCGATGAAAGAAAGCGATGTGATGGGGTTTGCATTCCTGCACATTGACAGCACATTGACAGGAACATAATTGTAGCTCATATTAGGAGCCAGGCACCCCAGTTTCTCTACTGGTTTTCCTGAAAAAGAAAAACAAGATCGGGTTTGTGACAATTTCTCATTATCCTTGAGGAGCAGCTCTCTAGCACTGAATGGAAAGCACTATTCCACTGAGACCAGCAGCATAAAGCAAAAAATCCCAAACCTAAACTTCCATATGGCCAACTAATCTTTGACCCAAGTA